>CM036554.1:19357666-19577666 GCA_020745685.1 Tautogolabrus adspersus
TTTTGGCACACTGTAGTTGGTGTCTTCCTGCTCTCGCAGTGTTGGTAAAAAGACCCCACTGCACCTTCGAATCGTTTATTTCACTTTTAAAAAATCCCAGAGCTGATTAGTTACAAGTCAAATGTGACATCCACATTGAAACACAAAACATTTCCCTTCTTAACTCTTCCCTTTAGCTACTTCCATTTACTTTTCAATATGTGACAAATGTAATTGTACGCTGTTAAGTCAATGTCGAAACACTTGATCTATTGGAAGTCCCTTAGTTTCTTTTGAATTGTAGTAGTTGGGAGGGGGGGCAGTAGCTCAGTCTGTAGGGACCTGGGTTGGGAACTGGAGGGTCGCTTGCCCAAGACCTGATGCAGACCATATGGAAGTTGACCTGGAAGCTGGAGAGGTGCCAGAGCCCTTCCCAAGCATTGCCATTGAGCAAGGCACCGAACCCCCGACTGCTCTCTCCCTGCGTAGCAGAGTGTAGCAGCCCCACTCTGACACCCATCCACTAATGCATGTCCACAGGTCCTGTTTGTGCATGTGTGTGAGAAGCATATACATATTTTTTGGTTGAGTGCTTACGTTACCTCAAATATTTCCAAAAGTTATACGTAAGGCAGATAAATCCTTAATTTTATAGTTGTAAAGGGACGGGGCTTGACGTGGCAGCCGCCATGACAGACACAAAATGTTTAGCGTTGCCGTGGAAACACCAAATGTTACATCAAAGACCGCCACATAAGGAAGCGGTAACCTCTCCTGAAAGCTGCCGTATACTGTTGCTCTGATAAAAAACATCATATAAATGGTATTTGGAAACATTAGCTCGTCGGTAAACATTTTCTCTTCCTTACGTCTCTTTCGCCAGTTCGTCTTGACTACGGTCGACTCGGAGTTCGTTTTCATCGGGGGTCCCCCCCCCTGAGAGTAGCAGAGAGAATCATTCCCATGATTCCCCGCCAGCCTTGATGTCATCTTATGTTATAGTTTTGAATGAGAGCCCCCTGGTGGCGGAATTTACATACTGTGCGTTTTAGACAGTACAAAATACAAAATAAAAGCATGACAAAGACTTTTACAATGTTAATAATGGCATTTCAAGCATGCCAATAATTGTAATTAACTATTTAAATTCAGCGACTTATTGTGATTCAATATATTAATCTTTTGCCAGCCCTAATAATTTGAGGTCTGCAGTTTGGTATGTTGTGACAGAAACGTCCCCCTGAGGCTCAGAAACGTTTAGCTCTGACCTACATTCAAAGGGGGGCTGGCAGGAGGGCTGGCAGAAGGGCTGGAGTCTGTCGGCTCCTCGCTGATTCAAACAGACCCACACAGAATTAAATAAAACTGTGTGGCTGCTGGGATCATACACTAATTGAAAATGCACCGCATGGGTCAGAGATGTGGGAGGGATCATTTGGAAAGTGTTATTATTCAAAGTATGGTCTGAAAAATGAAGTTATTAACACCCAAATTAGCCGATCATCAGCTGATTTGATGAAGGACAAACACTCGAAGACCGGAGTGTCTGATTACACGTCTGGTTTCAAAAGTCAAAAATGATTTTTTTTAACCTGCGGAATGTTCTCTGCCATCAGACATGCCTCTCTGCTTCAAATTCTGTATACGTCAGTGTGTATTTAATATGTAACACATACTGTAGTGCCACTCAGAGACTATTGGCTCTTTAATAGGGATCAAAGACAGTTAACTATATAGAGAAGAAAATGATGAGGGAGACGGATTGTTATAAAGATCTAGTCACAAAATAAACTTGACATGAGTGTCAGTAAATTGCCTCCATTTAGCAGTTGTCTTTCCGTTAAGTCCTTGGAAAACATATAACATGTTGAGGCCGTCCCTCTGGGACTGTAGACGAATTACCCACTATTGATTTCCAGTAGCTTAATCCACAACTCCCCATTACCTGTCATGAGTTGTAGGCTACAGTATGTGACGGTTATTAAGAGCAGAGAACAAGATAAGAATAGAGACCCTCTTACTATGGACTTGAAAACATGATCCCAACGCACGATTCGATACGCTTTCGAAGGACACGTCCAGTGAAATGGATCGATTTGGACGCTGATGATCTTCTTTAACAGACAGCACAAAAAAGCAAAGTGAAGAAGAAGTGGGAATTGATGTCTGCAGTGACGGATAATTATAGTCAAGACTTTACAGCACAATCCTCCTGTAAGAGTAATGACACACATAAATCAATCACGAAGCATACAAAAAAACAGTCAGAATGTGTCTTCTTCTCTTCTTGCTTCTTTTATTCCGCTGGATATATAAGCTGTGGAAGTTTGACACAATAAGCGAGCTCATTAACAAAAGTAGAGAGTTATCAAACTGTTCTGAGAGGGTGACGACCTTTTCAAAAACTCCAAACAACACAATAACGAGAAAAACATCATTACAAGTGAGCCGTAACAATCTGTGCTTTGCATTCGCTTTTTTTTTATTATGAGCTGTAAAACAAGTGTTGCATGACATGATGTATTGCAAAAACAGACTTTCAGATCAGAGTTTAAGGTTATTTTCTTTTAGAAAAGTTGCATAAAAACCTGAACTACTGATAAACTTAAGGAATGCGTTTATGCCATAGACTGTAAATAGGAAGAGGATACAGCCACCGTTATTTCACCCATTGGTTTGGTGACTGCTGTTCTAACATGAGGGGTAAAGTGGGACAGAGTTCTCAGGGACCTGATGTGAAAAAGGGCCCACAAATTAAGCGGCAACCTACGACGTTGAAAAATGAAGCCAATGCAGAAGTGCAAAAGAAAACTGCAGTCCCTTGAGTGTCCACTTGAGGCCGGCTCCAAAAGACATGGCATCTTTGGGTTTAAGATCTGACTGGAGATCTGAAGATCTGTTATTTTTGAAAGCTTTGGTACTTTACGATACTATTCATCAATAAAATTACAGAGATTATTTTGGCTGCACAGTTGTGCGTTGTCTCACAGCGAGAAGGTTCCTGGTTTGAATCCCTTGTCAGACAGGGCCTTTCTGTGTGGAATTTGCAAGTTCTCCCTATGCATGTGCGGGCTCCCTCCAGATACTCAGATTTCCTCAAACAGTCCAGAGAAATGCTTGGGTTAATTGGTGACTCTAAATTAGCTGTAGATGTAAATGTGAGTGTGACTGGTTATGTACCAAGGTGTACTCCGCCTCTCGCCCAATGACAGGACTGCAGGACTCCCTTGAAAAAGAGGTTTTTAACCTCAATGGGACTTCTCCTGGATAAATAAAGGTTAAATAAATAAAAAATGACAGCTGGGATCACCTCCAGCCCCCCCTTGGACCCCAAATGAAAAAAGTGGTACAGACAATGGATGGATTTTGTTCTAGACCATGGTATCGAAAAGTATCTACGTATTGAAGATTTGGACAACCTGTAAAGGACCCCAAAAATATTTAATTAATCTGAAATGGTGCTAAGAAAAAATGAAAGTAAATAGACAAAAGAAGGCATTCATCCTGGGAGTTCAAAATCAAGTCTGTGATTTCTTTCTAACAACAATTACTTTAAAACAACTACTGCAACAAGTTTATAAAAAATACACATCCATCTCTACTGACAAAGAGGGTCATAACTAGTAGGTAGGAAAATGTTGTCTGAAGTTATTAATAAAGCAAGAAGAAGCTCATTTTCTCTTCTCCATCTCAATACAATCTCTCTATTCAAAACATGTGGAGACGCCCCCTGCTGGCTATTAGCATGAGTGCAAATCAAAGGCACTTACACATTAAGTTTCACTTTCGTTATCAATTGGCAACGTCCATTACATATATACAGTCGATGATTGATGCTTGGGGTAACCATAAGAGCTTCATAACAAGCTCGCTTACTTTCATGATGTCTAACGATTTACTGTCATTCAGTTGTGGTCATAATTATGTCCTGTGAGGTCCGTAGGAAGGCCTATAATCTTGCTGTATAACCAGTACTTTAAGTGAAATGTTATTGCCACTAATCAGGGCACTCGTATGTTATTATGGGCTCACTCCCTATAAACCGCACTACAGCCATCTTCAATTAAGCTTTAATGCTTTGCCAATCATCCCTTCATCTTCCCCTCCCTCTTCCTCTATCCTCCATCCTTTCCTCATTCAATCCTCTGACCCGCTTCACACCCAGTCCTCCCTCTTCCTCACGTCCCTCTCTCTCTCCCGTCTCCCTGCCATTCCTCCGTCTACTCATTTCGCCGAAGCGGGGCTAATTAAAGGGGATCTGACGGAGTGCGCTGACCACAGGAACATCAATCAATCTCTGTCCGACACAGCCAGGCCCCCACTGACTCCCCCAACCTGCTGCCAACGCGCTCAGCTCCGCAAAGGTTAATTGTATTCATTATATAAGGGACAGAGTGAAAGAGGGAGACAGACAGAGAGAGAGAGAGAGACTGTCTAAAGTCACCCTGAAGGTTCTGGCTGTTAGGTCTATCCTCCGTAGGCCTCGGCAGGGGTTAAACTTGGAGCAGCGACACCACCTGTCAGCTCTCTGCTTCGTCTCCATCCAAAGTCTGAGGCGTCTTGTAATTTCTCCCACTTCTCTTCGACAATATTCCATCATACGCGCCTCATCTACCTTCCATTTATGCATATCACATGTACGTAATTGTATTAATTTAGTTGATGGAACATATGAAGGGAGTCACACATCATTAATAAAGCCTCCTGATTAGTTGATTAAGCCTTAACAGACTTTCGGGCTAAAACTCATTTAGTCCTTGGGTCCAACCGACGCTGCTGCTAATGAGGTTTGATAATGCTCCTTTTTTTTGGTACAGATATTAGCAGCTTTTGAAACACACTTACCCCCAATCCCCACATACTCCGTGCACACTGCGGTCCGTCAGCGCCACTGTTTTGCTCCGTGGGACGGCGTGCGCCCCGCCCCACTGGATCCGTTTCTGGAACGTGAGCGCAGCCATTTTTGAAACGGAGCAGAGCGTAGTGGCGCCGGTGGCACTCTCTGGAGACGGACCGCGGGGGGTTTGAATTGGGGGTTAGACAAACCAATATGTGATCTTTAAAAGGAGCAGAAAACACTTGTGTATGCACAAGCAACTGATTTGTTCTGCAGACTTTAAAGGGTCAATAAGTTTATCCTCTGGTGTTTTTTTGCATATTGTGATGTTCTTGTCTGAACACCCAATGATGGAATATCCTTTGAAAGAGTGCTTTCCATCCAGTTCAGAGGCTTGTTGCATCTCTGCCACAGAGCATTGAAGTTCTCGTGGATTAACAGTCCGTTTTTTTGATCCTTTCATTCCTGACTTTGTTATATATTTGATCATCTATCAGTGAAATTTAAGCAACATTACCCTGAACGTCCCCAAAGGCAAAGATGTCTGAACTTACTTAAAAGGAAGATTTTTTATTTATTTTTTTGCCTGATCAAAATCACAAGGAGTTCAAAAGATATCTCGGCTCTCCCCAGACGGGTATGTTAAAATATTTAGATTTGGTATTTGGTTTAATTCAGTGTTTGGTTAGTTAATTTTTCATCGCTTCTTAGAAAGTATCTTTTGACTTCTTCCTTTCTCTTTGGCTTTTGGCAGTTGGGAAAAAACTTTTTGTCTGAATTTTTCAAGACTCTGCTAATGTGTATTTATGCGACTGCAGAAAAAAAAAGTCAACTGTGGTTATTGTTTCTGCTTATTTCAGAGGAATCGCTTCGATGAGGGCTTCTTATTGTGACTCAACAGTCCTCATTTCTAACTCGGAGTATCCAGACGTTCCTGCTAACAGCTTGTTGAAAACACTCGTGAACTTTGGGACGGCTCTGCCTCGCTTCTCTTTCATTATACTGGTGCTCCTCTTAAACAAGAACTCACTACAAAACAAACTCTTTAAACAAAAGGTTAACTCACAGAAAACTTTTCCACAAATTGCATGTGGTTACCATAGAAACCAGGACCTCCTGTCACTGCCGGGGTGACGCTCAGACACTCTGTCTGTCAGTGTGCTGAGCACTCTCAGGCACATATCACGCGGGAATGTGACAGCAAAGATGGCGAACACGTTGCCTGGTGGCGACTGTTTCACCTCCCACAAGAAGTATTTGTTTTGACAAGAATGCGTTGTGCTAGGGGGACTCAAATTAAACATGTACAAGTTGCTGTAGTCCTCTTGCCATCAAACAGGCCATTTAGAGACTGTCTATGCAACCACTTTAACAGTTGGCCGCTCCATACATCTCCCACTGCTCCATCATTTATTAGTTATTGGAAAGCAGTTAAAATGTAGATGCCTGGCATGCAGAGCTGCCCAGATGACTGATCTCTGAAATGAATAACTTGAAAGACCAAAAATAGGCAGAATTCAAAGTGTCTCATGGAGCTGTTGAGGTTATCACGAACAGATATCCTACCAGTACTGCAAATGTAGAAAAGAAACGTAATGAGCTTGAAACAAAACATTGATCGTTGAGTATCTGCAAGTCTCTTTAGCCCTTTTCAACATTGAGATTCCATCACAGCAATGTAACAAATCTCCCCACGTCACTCCACCTTTGTACAGGGATCAGTTGGTAGAGTCGTCGTCTCTCAACCAGAAGGCAAGACCCTTAACTCTTAAGCCCCGTTTCCACCAAGCGGTCCGGTTCAGTTCCGTTCGGTACCCATTTATTGGCGTTTCCACCGTCAAAAGTTGGGAATGGTACCTAAATAAGGTATCCGTACCGTCCTTCTAGTTTTTCCCGCTGCTTCACCGGCGACATATGCATGTGTGTGAATGGGATTAGTTACTTCTCATGGTCACTTCACATAGCAGCCTCTGCCATCAGTGTATGAATGGGTGTGAATGTGTAAGTGTGACCGCACTTTGAGTAGTCAGAAGACTAGAAAAGCGCTATACAAGCTCAAGTCCATTTACCATTTAACACTGCAATATTGGTCTCCCTGTGTGTGATTTTACGTTGCATTACAGCCGTGCGAAAGCTCAAGAGGCACGACCTGTAAACCAACAGTACAACCTTCACACACGCACACACACACACACACAAGTGAATGACTCCGGTCTCTCCTTAAAGGGGCAATGCTGTCCCCAATCTCCTGTGGCTGATTGACTTACTATTGACAAGTACCTCCCCACTCTAAAAATACCAAGCTATCCCTTTAAAGCAAACGTTTGACCCTTTTGCCTGAAAAATGACTGAAATTGTTTATCTGTTATTAAAATTGAGGAACCGCTAGCTTAATAGTGTGATTGTGTCAGCTTTACTAATGTGATAAATGTAGTTAAAGCACATATTCCCATACTTAATTCTGCTACCTTCAGTGTATCTGTGTGTATTTTTTTATTTTTAAATTGTGTCATTGCCTGTGTGAGCCGTGTAGTAGTCATATTTTTTTACTCTGATTTACAGTGTGTCTGTGGCTCATTGCCAGATGAGTTTGAATTATAGCTTTCCTAAAGTGTTTGCAAAATAAATGAGAGCCGGCATCATCACTCGCCACTTAATCTTCTGGCATCAGCTGTAACACCAGATGTGGCTCAAGATACAACATACATCAAGCCAATTGTTAGTCCACACTCCTCACGGCAGCTTTGTAAAGGACATGTAACGCTGCCTCCAGCTGGCAGGGAGGCGGTACTGCCGCCACAGCTAGACACTAAAGTCAAGGTCATGAGGAGAGTGTCAGCTGCTGGAGACATACGGCTTCAACCTTTGTCCCAGGGGGATTTAGTGCATCTATGTGTGTGTGTGTTTGCATAGAAGACATCCCAATACAAGTGTTGTGCATGCTTGTCGTTGTAAGTGTGTGTGTGTCCTGGGAGAGAGCTTCGTTGTGGTAGCTCCTTTAACCTCTCGAGCATCATTACTGTTGGAATAAACAACAGCTAAGCTCCGACGTCCTCTGTGCCCTTGTTGCGCTATTAGATGGTCTTAGGTGTGTGTATATGTGTGTGTTCATAAGTGTGTGTTCCTTGTCAGCGTGTTAGTGCTTACAAATTAGCAATTGCTCATGTGCGCCTACCTTTGAATCCTACTTTTGTCTTAATTAGTTTACTGTGATTTAAGAGAATTCTCATCCCAGTCTTGTGTGTGTGTGTGTGTCTGTGCTTATTAAAGGTACCTAATCCCTTCGTTGGACCGCTCCCATGCTGGCTTCTACCGCTGCATCGTGAGGAATCGGGTGGGGGCCCTTCTGCAGAGGCGCACAGAAGTACAGGTGGCCTGTAAGTATCAGCACGGGACGCAGGTGAAACACAGATGAATAGACCCAGTGGATGTATAAATGGATGGATGCAGAGAGAGAGGGAGAGTGTGTGTGTGTGTGTGTGTTTGTTTGTGTTTGACTGCCTGCAGAGCACACAGTAAGTCCACACTCTGCTTGCCTTTGCATCAAGGACTGACTGGGGAGGGGACAGATGCCGGCTGGGTGAAAGATCTACCTGCATATCATTCAGGGTGTTATCAACCCCGACAGCTGTTCCACTCAGCATTCTCATCAGATTGATATTGTCGCCGTGGTTGTTTTTAACTTTGCTTCATTTCAGTATGACCGCCGCTTATTTCCTTCCCCACTCGCTCTTTTGTCAACAACATCTGTCGTTTTCACGGCGAATACGGTGCTCAGATGAGACGCCGCGTTTCTGTAAATTTTCCAGCGCCACTTTCTGGCTCCCTCATCTTGTTAACAAGCTATTACTGACGTGACGCAGAGGTGTCTGGAGTGTTGTTACCTCAAATCCACCCCATCCAACCTCCCTTTTCCTAAATAGTCACAACCATCCCACGCCCATTATCCTGCCTTTCGCAGGGTATGCCAGGTTCACTGGGTTTCCCTTGTTCCAGCGACATTTGAGTGGATGTGACACAGCACTTTACCTGACTGAACAATGCAGCCAACCACGCGTGAGGGAGAGGAAGAGACGGAGAGGGCCTAACAATCACAGCAGTCGTCTTCGTCTGTACTCCTTCTGCAACTTGTCCCTCTAGGGCAACGGCAATCTAAAAATGTTCCTTGTTTACTAGTCATCTTTAGTTTGGGCGATGAAACCTGATTATCTAGTGAAAAGTGCTTTTTAGGACATTTGAAACAGATGCACAGTCAATGGGAATATTCCTGGTTAAATAAAGGTTGAATAAATGAATAATATATTTAAAAAAAAGAATTGACTGGTTTTTATTTTCACTGCTACCTGACCAATGAAATCTTGGACGATTAAGATACTTTCGACTAACGTTTGTTCAGCTATAAAGGAGCCCTGTCTCCCTTCCCTGTTTCTTTTATTTTGCTGCTTCCCCCCCTCCTTCTCTCCCTCCGTCCATTTTTTTGGCCAACTCTGCTTCCTATTTATTTCTTGGCTTGAAACCCACTGCTTTCCATTTTCGTTTTTTTTTCCCCACCTCTTCCCATTTCCATAATTCTCCTCTCCCCCCTCATCAGTCGCTCATGAAGGGGTACAGACAGCGATGCAGAGTAAATAAGGGGGGAATTAAGGACAACCACTGGAGAAATGGATGAGGTAGACGCAGGAGGGGAGGGAAAGAGATGTGGAGATCTCTTTTTGAAAAAGCTCGCCTATTGAGGCGGTACAATTAGGATTGCAGAGACACACCTCGGAGAAAGGGAAACATGCCGAGGCATTTGAGTTTAGGCAGTGGGAGGAGGACATCACAGCACCGACACCGCAGATCAAAGTCGGGATTTGCACACTTCCCAGATTTTTCATTTAAGCTAAGCACCTCAGCTCTATGGCAAAGCCAGATTACCTTTTTTTGATTCCCTTTGAAAGAGAGCGAGAGAGAGAGAAAAATAAGATTGCCATCAATGCACAGCCATTCCTACATCCACAGTTCACAGCCCACATACCTTGATCCCCACGTTTTTCAAAGATAATTATCATCGCTGGGCTGTGCTAGCACTAAATTGAGCGTTTGATGTTGAGTTCTCTTTGTTTCCCTTGAATTAAAGAGACAATTACAACATCTTTTTCCAGTTCTCTTGGAGAAAAAAATCACAATCTTTTCACTATACTATCACATCTTCAAAACCAAAGTCTGCACTTTGTCTGTCAGACTGCGTTGGAGGAAGAAAATACAAAAGTTTGCTTGTTACTGCTTTGGTTTACAGTCAGCATCAGCCAATATGATTGCAGAGGGGAATTGCACGGCTGAGATCGAAACAACAATTGAAGTAAGGGACAATCGGCGCAAAAATCCAACAAATTACCAAAAAAACCTGCCCATAGATCTCACTTACAAATAGACTGACCATGGAGAAGGGATATTAATGCAGCTTTGTTGTCAGCTTTAAAGATATAAAGAGGCATGGGAGGAATAAAAAGCGCCGTAACAAATGAAATGTATTAGGAGATAATAGAAAAGTGGCAGCTCTGGTCATCTAGCATGTTGAGTAATGCGCACATTCAGAGAGTGATCAAGATTGATTGCCCTCCGTGCATACACACAGAAGGAGACGGAATATGAATATGAGTCAATTTAGTGTCCCTCTGTGAGTCATTACATCTTGGTTTTCTTCGAGCTCCTTTCCTTAATGTACTTTGTAAACCATGGCAACAACAGTGCTGTCCATCAAAGGCGTTCATTGTCACATCGCACGACAGAAAACAGATGGCAAAAGAACTGCGGGGAACAAAAGTCAGAATGAAGTAAGAAAGTGAAAAATGGCGCCTTTGACTTCACATTCTCTCGTCTTTTCTGACTCTCTCTTGTCTGTTCTGTTTGTGTGTGTGTCTCTTTCCTGTAGTTATGGGCAGTTTTGAAGAAGGTGAACGCGCCGAGTCGGTCTCTCAAGGAGAGGGCGCAGTTATCCAGGCGCCACGCATTCGCAGCTTCCCCCAACCCCAGGTCACCTGGTACAGAGACGGCCGCAAGATACCACCCAGCAGTCGCATGTGAGTCTTTTATTTCTCGCTTGTTTTGGTGCTTTTCTGTTTCAGTGGATTCTTTTCTGTGCTTTACTTTGATCCCACGAATATTTTCCGCTGCCTTGTCTGATCCAGGGGGTCTTTGAGAGTTTTTAGTTTTAGAGCGTCTGTTCCCAGCTGTCGTTTGTCATTCATCTCGCTGTGTTTTGCACTAAAGAGTTCTTTGAATGTCTCCTGCTGAACAAGGTCCAAAACCAAAGCATTTTTGGCAGAGTGTGAAATGAAATGATCCTTTAAAGAACCCGACCTGGAACTTCTTTGTATCCGATCTTTGTCTCTGTCTCTTTTCATTTTGATCCCAAAATAGGATGTGTTTTTTGTTTTCTGGGTTGATCAATATTTGCCAGCCAGTAGTGGTGTTGTTTTTGCGGCACCTTCAGTCTGTGAAGGCCAGCGAGAAGTGGAGCTGCCAACAGCATCAAATTGGATTGTTGTTTTGCTTTTTGCATCTTGTTCACTAACAAAAGAAGTGTGTAAATTGCTAGGTGGATTTGGACTGAGATTTTCTCTCTCTGATTTGTTATTTTGCCAAAAAAAAAAAAAGGAGTAGCGGCCATTTTTGATACTTTGTTTGCATGGGATTGGACTCAGACAGGATCAAATTGATCCAGCTGAACTAAAGATGTTGCCATCTCTATTCCATTTAGTGTTCTTACGCGTCAAAACCTGCTGTGCCTACATTACCCACAATACAACCTGATCACGGACAGTGCATGCTTTCATTGTGTTAT
Source organism: Tautogolabrus adspersus (assembly GCA_020745685.1). NCBI lineage: Eukaryota > Metazoa > Chordata > Actinopteri > Labriformes > Labridae > Tautogolabrus > Tautogolabrus adspersus. Next base: position 19,369,309 of record CM036554.1, read on the forward strand.
GGTTGTAGCCTTGAGGTGCTACAGCTGCAGAAATCAAAACCATCTGTAACCATGTCAAGTGACACAACATGAGGCAAATCCATTCCTGCGCCGCCATTCAAAGCTTTACGGAATCTTTTTCACAATTGCATATTGATATTGTTGCTGCTTCGTCGTGTAAATCTCCAGTCAAGGTGAGTGTGTCTCTGCTTCTCTTTTAATGATTGGCTTTCTTAGAGCATGTGTACAAGTTGTGTGCCATGCACGTTATGCTTGTGCATTTGCCCAAGTGTGTGCGTGCGTTTGAATGGCACTCATCCCCATCTCATCACATCTGCATTTCTTCGCAGTGGGAGGTGACCTTGCCCTTGGTTAGAGTGAATCTTTCTTATCAGCTCCTCATCATCAGTAATCATACTCTGACCTAGAATGACAATGAGAGTAGGCAGCGAGACTGACGGGGGAGCTGAAGGCTGCAGACGGACGTGGGTACACCGGTTGCTTCTACTCTGTTCTGTCTCGTTGTGGAAATCAGAATAGCTTCTTGAAAGTCATTAAGGATAAAGGTCAAAACGAGATATGTGGAGATAGGTGTGTGCCTTAAGGATCCTACAAGTTTGAATCTGAAGAGGTCATAGTCTAACAAAAGATAATGACTGATCACACTTTGTAGACAGTTTCGTCAAGAAGGTCCCTCTTTCAACTGTTTCTGTAATTGAGCTTCTCTCTCTCTCTCTCTCTCTCTCTCTCTCTCTCTCTGTGTCTCATTTATTTCCTCTGTCAAAGTCTCTCCTTCTGCTTCCTGCCTTCCACTCCTTTTGTGTCCCCTACCCACCACCCGCTGTGGTGATTCTCCTCATCCTCGCTTCCTACCCTCTAGCTGTGAGAATGCTAATGCTTAGCGCGCTACCAAGGTCAGTGTGTGCAAATGAGCGCGGTTGATAAGAGGCGGCCTTTTTTTTTATTGAAAATCATTTAATTGAATTTGATTCGTGCCACTAGCGGTGACTCTGTGGAGGCATCAAAGTCTCACTTGTTGGGGAGCGCAGAGGAGAGAGTTCTGCGCTGAACCGCAAACGTGATGAACGCTCTTTCCAAGGACTCCTGCCCCAGGAGTCGATTCTATCTTTGTCTGTCTTAATATTGTCACTGCTCTGTATAATATAAGAATGCTTATAGTCCTTGAGAGAATGCTAGTTACACTTGCAATGTTTATGCATACAGTGTGGAATATCAGCGGAGGGACAGTTTTTCTCTTACCCTCCCACCTTGTGTTTTTAACTCCCTTTTTTCATATTTCCAGTCATGAACCCTTACTTCTTCCATCGCTCCTCAGGTGTCATAACTTTAATTTGCAGGCTCCCCAGGGGTTTTGTCCTGCTTCTTTTTTATGTGATTTGCTAATCACACTTTAGCAATGAAGAAAATTAGGAACAAATTCCCAGAATAAATGTGGCAATCACGGGCAACAGATCTAACGAATCTTGTTTTTCTCTTACATTTGATGCTCTCTTTTGTGCTACACTGTTTGGTACTGTAATGTTGGAGTGAACCTGGAACAAGAATTTCTCTTGGAAATTATAAAGTTATATCTTATATCTTATCTTAAATGAACAATGAATGGCTGAAAAAAATCAGTGTAACAGAGATATAGTGGAAATGTCCATTTCAAATTGTGTTGAAAGGATTGGAAGGGGATGTTCTTGGCTAGTGTTGACCTGAGCCGATTTCTATGTACATCAGAGAGTAAGTACAACACAAACAAGGATCTAGAAAGGTTCTTTAGAAAGGTGACAAAAGCTTAGAAGTGACTCCACAATGACACTTGTTGACTGGAAGGACTTTGGTGAAGTTTGATGTGTCTAAGGTCACGTTTGTACTTGGGAGATACATCTCATCATAAGTAGACACCTTAAAAATGTAAGGTAAGTAGTAGTGAAGTCTGAGACAATAGGATTAGGGACTAAAAGTAAATCTGAATCAAGTGTCAAATCCATTTAAAAAATACAAATCCCTTTAATACTTTTGAAGTTTGTTTAAGAGACAGGGAAGACAGGTACTTCCACTTTACTTGTAAGCAGCTTGGAGTGATGTAAAGGTCAAGAAGAAGGTTTGAGGCACATTAGTGTCATGAGTTTTAATGTTTGAGATACATATTACAGACATGGGTTTCCATTGAGCAGACGACACCTGGTACATCATCGTCTTGTTACAATGGGAACGGGCTTGTTTTGATATGGTAACATTTCAGGCCACCTTAGCTCATTTAACTGCCCTTTGTGCTAAAAGGTTTTGGATAATTGTTTCCTGAATTCTGCAGATTTAGCTGACCTCTTTTTTGTCACTGGTAATAGAAAATATCCAATTCACAATGCAGGAAAGATGAATGTGCAATCAAAGTCGCTGAAGTCACCGTCAACAATTATTTTTCATTTTATTTTAAAAACTAATATTTAACTAACATTTATATCTCACAGTTTCTGGCAGAAGAGGGTAAGGTTTATCCAGGGCTCTGATATTGGAATGAACTGCCCACCTAGTGTATGCAAAATGTTATCCAGTCCTCATCATGAGTGTTTACATCTTGAAGTGTTGGTCAAACGCTGTGGTTCAAGCTAAAATATCTCAACCATATTTTAACCGATTGCCATGAAATTTGGTACAGCCATTCATAATCTTAAGAGGAAGAAGCTTTTGTTGATGTCCATCCTCTGACTTCTCCTATCACACCACCATTAGGCCAACATTTGGGGTGTTAAGTGAAATCTCTTGATGACTATTCGCGAGAGGAAGCTCCAGATGTTGCTGTACACCTGAGCATTAGAAGTAGCAACTGTTCTGACTCTTGAGCTATCCATACATTATAAACATCAGGAAAAGGCTCATTTGAAACCAGGTTAACATTCAAAATTCATGAAATCAATGACATCTCCTAGACTCTCCAAATACCAAATCAGATATTTTAGCACCTTGGAAAGAGATCCAAGCTTTAACAGGCATTTGAGCCCTGCCCTAAAAGTCATGGGTACTTGCCACTTATTCATAGCATAATGTGAACTCAGCACACCAACCACGCTGTGGATGTGTGAAGAAAAAACAACAAAACTTAGCTAATACGGCATTTTTTGCTTCCCTGCTGCCAGTTTTCCCCTGGCAAGCCAGCGTCTCACTGTGGCACTGTGACTGCTCTATCTTTGCCATGTGGCCTCTGCAGCTGTTATTCTTGGCGAGTCGGCAAATACTCTGGTGCTGTCTCTCGCAGTGCATCCACAAACTTGCAGATTCACTTATTGAAGGGTTACTCCCTGATAGTCTGTCTCTATCTTCTTGTTCACAGTCTAGAAATAGTGTCCTGATTTGATTCAGAGCTGAAATGTTTGGACGGGCATCAGATTAAGCTGCCTTGCAATGGATCGGTTGAACCTGGGTCCTAAGGCCTTTTGTTGTTTTGTGATGTAGATGATGCAAGGCGAGAAAGAACTTATTTAGCGCTACCAGTCATTATTCTTCTCTCATTGAGTGGGAACGCTTTTGGCAGCGTCTTTGCCATTCAGCTGGCGTGATTTGTTGTGTTATTTTGGAGACTTAATGTGGTGTATAATCAGACGTTCTTTCAGTAAACACATTTGCCAGGAATTGTAGTGCTGCCGGCTGAAGGGTGATTCTGCTGCGAGAAACAGCGGTGGAGCCTGTCCGCTCACTATTTCACCACTGACAACAACTTACTGCCCACAACATGGTTTTCTCTCCCAGAAACTTTGCATTGACACTTGGCCATGGATTTATCTGCATTACACTGAAAACAACCTTGTTGAGGCGTCCGTTAAGACAGAACACGGAGGATCCTGACCCGGAGGAGTCAGTGGGAGGACATCCCTGACACACACACACACACACACACACACACACACACACACACACACACACATTGCAATTCCCTTGAGTAATCTGCTGTGGCTACTGATCAATTAATGGCCCCTGCCTGTGATGCTCGGGCCCTGTCAGTCTGCTATGGATTCCCCATTAGTCACGAGGGCCACTGAATAGCCAAGCCCTTCCTCTGCATTTCCCTCTGACCAGCGGCCCAGCATTAGTCATGAACCCAACAATCTGCAGGTCAACAAGGAAGGGATGTCAAGGAGAAACAGCTCTGGCAACAGAGAACACAATCATGTAAGTGGATGCACAAAGTATTTTCTTGATTAATCCTTTGCCCATTTCCATTTCCCAGTGCCAAAGGAGAAATCCTCAAGTGGCTATTTTTGTCTCACCAACTGTCTAAAACCAAAGCATATTAGTTTACAATGATACAAAAGCAGCAAATGGAGCTAATGGCTAAAAGTAGATAATCACAGTTTTATAGTTGATGAAAAGTTTTATATCATTTAAACAATTAGTTGGTTGATTTCTGCCAATATACCAGGCAATGAATAGTTTTAGCTCAACAGCTACCTAATATATCAGAATTGAGCTGATTGATGATGCCTTCCCTCATCACCATTGACTGACAGTCATAAGGCACAGAGCCCTCTACCATTATAACATCAGGAATTATAAAGACGACATCTTAAAGAGCACCATAGCGTTTTGAAACATGCTTTGGCGAAAACATGTTCAAAAAGGGGTTTATCTATTTTTTAAACAGACATTACCAGATTAGAGAACGGCTGAGCAGCCAATGGACTGGAGTCATACTTCCCTCTGTCTCGTATTTGCTTCTATCTCAATTCATTTGCTGTTTGTGGTCACTTGGACCTTGTCATTCATTCTTCAATCAACCATTGATTTGGGCACAATTTAAAAAGAAGCCTTATGATATTTTTTTCCAGCACAGTGTTTTCCAAATTGGACAACATAATTTGCCAATTTGGCAGACATCACCAGCAATGGATATTATAATTTTTCAGGCACAACCAAAATATCAAGGATCTTTTTCATTCTTTAATAAAATGTTTTTTTTTCTGATAAAAATAAGGAAAGCTTTCCGACATTAGAACACATTTTTACTTGAGCAATGTGTTATTTATGACCGATGTGCAATTGGGTTTATTTTGCTAAATGACAAAATTGATTTTATTTTTATACATAAAAGCAGTTGTGGCTCATGCAACATCCTCCGGGGGGGGAAGCTGTTTCTCACAGATGATCCAGGATGTACGTCTTAGTTCATTAGCTTGATGCTAACGCCTAATGGAAAATTGTGCAAATGTCAACGGGCAAACACAAATGGCATTGCAATATCTGTAGTTTTAACTTAAGAAATGACCTGTTTTACTTAAAAATGTGACGTTAAATAGATTGTTTCTTAAGTTAGGAGATACTAGATTAGTTAGCATCTCTATAAGCCTGTAAGCTACAGTTTTCTCATTGGTTAAAAGTCAGTGGTCTGTGAGCTGAAAGAATGTGGCCCAAATGATTGCCAAATCAAGGGGGCGTGCCATGACACCTCTCATTTACCCTGCATGGAAGTCCAGTCCCTGCATATAAGCAAATGTCCCAATTGTTCAGTGGTCATACCTTTGAAACCCCACTGAATACTAGTTAATATTCATCAAACTACAGTGTGAAAAAAGTAAGGGTTTCAGTATCACACCCAAGTATTGCATTGGCACCAATATGATTATTTTATGGATAATGGATTCATCTGTTGATTGTTTCCTCAATCATAACTTAGTAGTATTGTCTTGATTTTTTCCGGTAGGAGTCCAAAAGCAAAAATTATCTTATTTTGGATTACATAAAATCAGGAAATTCTTGAAAGAAAGGTGCTAGAACTAGCAAATGTTTGGTATTTTTGTTAAAAAATGACTCGCATGCAGTCAATTTTCCAACCCCCAACAAATCGATTCATCCTTCAGCTCTAGTGTAAAAAGGTGTGATTCAGAAGGTGAAAGGATATAGGGATTTAGGGCCTGTTGTGTTTGGCGTTGTAAACACTCATGTTACTCAGCGGATCGAGATGCATCCCTATATTTGACCTTGTAGTGCACTTGGGACATCCTCTTTTTCTTCACACAGCTCGGTTTTGTGAACACTCAACCAACCACGAGCAACGGGGGACCAGAGAACGAACAGTGAGCCACAAATCTCTAGTTCATGCCCCCGTCGGGAAAACAAGTGGCTGTTTTCATGAGCAAAACTCCCTCACTTCCCTCTTCTCATCTCTCTCTCTCTCTTTCTCCTCCATCTCTCCATCCGCAGGAGCTGTGGCTTTTCTCATCACAGGTCCATTGAGCAGTCGGGCATGCAGCCTGCCGCTCACACTCACTCTTCATTCTCTCTCTAGCTTTCCTTCCCTTTCATCTCCCCACTGGCTGTAGTTTGACACACACCTTAGCCGGCCATGTGAGCTGCTTGATCCCGCCGACCCCCCTATCCCTCCTGGGGGGAAGCCATCAGCCGCATGGGCCATTTGTCTGTATGTAATGGAGGTCTGAGGCTGTGGAGCGAGGTTAGGCCCCTCATGGCCCAGCGGAGGGGGACAGCCACGACAGATGCCAAAACACTCCCGAGCGCGTGTGTGTATGTGTGCGTTAGAACAGGCGCTGCTCTGTCACACTGTGTCAGGACTGGATTACCACTATAAGATATGCATAGAGACTGACAGTTAGTGGTTGGTTGGATACAAAGATGTGCTCTTAAGATAAAAAAAAAACAGGTTGCCAGGGACGATGTGTTCTTAATTAAAGAGTGCAACCCTGGATCATTGTTTATTTAATTTCCTCTGTAATGTAATTTATTAGTAATGATGAAAATTAGAAAAGGGAAGCAATGAGTGGCAAATTAAACATTTAAAATGTCATCTCTCTATTTCAGTCAAACATAAATCCTCATTATCATTATTGATTCAAGTGCTACAGAATCATTATAAGACCGGCAGTCATTGAAAAGCCACCCTCGACGCCAAACACAAATAAATTGATCAGCAAGAAAGTAATTGCCTATGAGACTACTAATGCCTCTTGCTGCAAGCGGAAACTGTGGTTGCACAGAAAGCGGCACGGTCGGCCAAGATGTTTCTGAGCAGCTGTCCAGCCTGCCAGGCTCTCCTGTGGACCGTAGCTCTTTCTGGAGAATAATAATGGAGAAGGAAATTGGATTGGAATAAAAGGGAAAGGGTACGAAGATGCTAGAGTACACATAAAAAGCAGACAGAGACAGAGGCATGTTCACACATATCTGATCTGTCCAAATTTCTCAGCTCTGTGGCTTGATAAATCCCTGCACCGTGCCGGGTGCGTGGTAAGGCATGGTTACGAGCAGACAGCTGCACGCACACCACTGAGAGACTGGGGAGTTGAATAAGGATGACCAGAATGCTTTCATTCAGAGGATGAGAGAGAAACAATAAAACAAGGAACCCAAAGCAAGACTTCAGCAGGCTGTTTAAAAGCAAACATTTCAACATAGTCCCACAGCGGCCATTATCCTTTGACATTGAGCTCAGGAAGGGAAGCTAAAACCCTCTTTTAATGTCAATCTTTTTTCTTCAGATTCTGCATTAAATAAAAATTGGGATTCAATCACACATCATCATTTAACTGCCTCTCAACTGAAGTAACATTTATTTACATATTACACATATGGTATACTTAATGATCTTTTCTTTTGAGCAGCTGAAACAAGCTTTCAACCTCTTCTTGATGCTAACAAAAATGAACATTTTCCTTTTAGACAACTGGACACTGTTAAACGGTAATGTTAGCTAGTAGCCCATGTGACTGAAAGCAAACTGAGAGCCGAGCTAACAAGTTGAACCGTGATCAGATAACAGCAACTCAATAATCAACCACTTCCTAACTTTCAACCTCCTCCTATTTAAAATGATCACTAGCTAGAAATGTTTGCTTCTAGTATGGCATTGTGTGACACTTAAATGTTAGGCTAGGATGTGACTGAAAGCTAAATTGAGCTTTGAGCTCACTTTACCGTTAGCTAGGCATGTTTGCCTTTATCGCTTCATGAAATGATTGTACCATTCCTGTTAAACAATGTTGTATGATCAGAAAGGGGTTGACACTTTTCTAACAGTCATGTTAGCTAGGAAGACACACTTTAGCTGCTGTCTAGTGGTGTTGTCTAACAGCTAAAGTTAGCATTTAGCCACTTACTAGCTAACATCAACTATAATGTTAAACTATAGGTAAAGGCTATATTTCTATCAAATGGCAATGTTTGCTTGGTAATGTTTGAATGCTAACATTAGCGTCTGTATGAAAATAGCTAAAGGGTTATGAAATTTGTTGTTTTACCATAACATTTCATCAAATATCCCCACAAATTTCCGGGATTTTTTTCTTTTAGTTGATAATCAATGGAGAGACAGTGAAATAAGGCACATGGATTTGATAGATTTCAATTCATGGGAATTGCAACAAGAAACTCAGCACAATGACTGAAAAACAGCATTCGAGCTCATCGCCCTTTCAGTATCGTCGGAGGTAAAAGGCTGCAGTGTGAATATGGAGAGTTTCACCTGATTTAAATCTCCCTTTTCCTGTTCCTTTGATGTATTTAAAGCCATTCAGGGTAATTGGCTCCTTTAATTTCTTCCTGCATCATGTGGTCTTTGATCCCTGAGGCCCAGCGAGTACAGTTAGCGGTAAGATCTGCAGAACACGGTGTGCAACAAAGTTTCATTTGACCCCCACTGCAGTTTCTCTGATTGCAGGCTGAGGTGAAAGAACACTCAGCATGGGAGCACATTAAAATCAACTAGCCAGGGGAAAAATTGCCTCCTGCTCCCACTAACACTGATGAAATCTAGACCTGCTTTGGATGTTGGTGAAATATTAGCTGCAGCCTAGTTTGGAAGGCGCTTGTACGGGATTATTAAGTAGTGAACGGTCCTTTAAAGGAAAAGGAAATTGAGGGTTTAACATAGAAAAAGAGCTTGTAAGGTCACCTCATACAATGCTTGACATTATCTCAGAGAAAATAGGATGTCCCCTCCAGGTCATACCTTACTTATCAGCACCACCCTGTATATTTATCTTCAAGAGTTTCTTACGCGACAGGTATGTTAAGCCCTGGATTGTGTCCCCGTTTTAGAAAGGTCCCGGGAAGTCACCTGGGATCCATTCAGCGCTTTGGACACTTCCGTTCAACCCGCATCCCTGAAGGGATCCATAATTCATGGCTGTGCGTCCAGGATGTCACCGCTCCAGCGAGCTAGCATTAAATATTTACCGCAGATCATAAGCTGCAGCCATTGAGGCCTGCCAGCTCCTTTAGGAAGACTGTTTTCAGTCTCAGCATGCACGGGGAATCCCAAATGAGCCCATTGCCCGGCGCTTCTTGAGATATTTGACAATCAATCAGTCCGGGGAAGGCTCTCATAAGTCTTCATACTGTAAACGCTAACAGCACAGGTAAGCTCTATGCAGCAAACAGCGCATATAACTCTCTCCTGTGTCGAAGGCTTTTCCTTTATACATCCCTGGAGCTATAATGGGGATTCAAGGAGGGTTTTTTTACCTGCATATATGTTCTGTGTGTGCTTGTGACCTCTTTTTGTTCCTTTTCGCTATTTGATTTTTTTTTTTTCTCATCAGCTCTCTTGCTGCCTTGATAAGGCACAGCACGTACTTAGATCCCCCACTGATGAGGTCTTGGTAAGGATGGAGGAACAAGTGGTTGGAGGACTGGAGTGGCTGAGATTGCTTGGAGGAGGAGGAGGAGAGTAGGAAGGCGGTAATCACCAGGGAAACAGGAGCAGGAAAAATAGCTTAAATTTGCACGACAGGGGTCGTAGGTTTTGCAAGAGTCAAAATACTTTTATAGAGGAAGCCATGACCTGCAGTAGATCTAAGATTGTGTTTTTATTGATTACTTAGACAGGTGTTTTCTCTGATTTTGTGCTGCCAATAGCGCCGGGAACTTTAACAAAAACATCAAAGACAAAATCAAACAGAACCACAGCCATAAACCATAATGATTTTCTCTTCAATTTGTTGGACTACAGAACATTAGTGTTTGACATTTTTGCCACATAATCTAAGAAGTGTGCATGGTTTTTGACTTATAAATACTTGACTCCTAAACACGGTATGGCAGTTGCGAGTCTGTTGGGACAGATAATGAGAAATCCCTTCCACGCATGCACACCTTCAGCATCTGGAGGAATGGATGAGGTGAAGGAGAGAGGGGGGGTACGTGGGAGGGAATAGTCGATCGAGGGATAAGGCCGGAGGAAAAGATATATGTGGAGGAAGGCACCCGGTTGGAACGAGCTATCTACCTCCAGATTGTTGAACAGGCGCAGATAATAAGAAAATATTGATTGTAAACATAGTCGGGGGGCTGTAACACCAGGCGGCGATGTGTGTGTGGGGTGGGGGGGAGTTAGGAAGTTTTATCCCTCGCTGGTTGCTACATTGACAAGGGAGGACTTGATAGAGTCAACAAGACACAAGGTATTATCCCCTATAGGACACCTGCTGAAAAAAGGATCAGCGCTTATTTATTCATATACTTCACTTCAGCAGCTGACGATGAAGACACTGTTGTCGCCTGCCAGAAGTGGTCAGCTGCCAAAACATAGAGGGTTACAAATAGCCAATTAAAAGCCCTTAGTGATCATATTTCACACCATAAGCAGAAGTATGAACAGGAGTGGATGTCAATATTTCTGCTTGCTCAGTCAGCACCGACACGTTGTTTACACATTGTAAATCGATATACCTAATGCAGCCTGAGCAGCGTAATTAAAATGTTAAAATGTTTAATGCCCTTTTCAGTGCCGGGATCAAGTGGACACACTGCCAGACTTCAAACACATTTAGCTTTAATGAGGCAGTCCAGTGCTACTTTTTAAGGGTGAAAACGTGAGCTTTCTCCCTTATAAGATGTTTCCTAACTTCTTGCTTAGTAAAATGCTTTTCTTATAACTGTGTCATTTGATTCCTTACACCTATTCGACTTTTCCACTCTTACTTATTTTCAATATGCATAACATATTAAGACGCTGTATTTGTCTTGCTCTTCCCTCTTCAGTGCCATCACCCTGGACAACACGCTAGTCATCCTGTCGACAGTGGCCCCAGATGCCGGGCGATACTACGTCCAAGCAGTAAACGACAAGAATGGAGAGAACAAGACGAGCCAGCCCATCACGTTGTCAGTCGAGAGTGAGTAACCACAAACTGGACACACTTTAGACTGTGTAGAAAGATGGACGGCATGACAGCTCCCAAATAGTGATCCCTCTGGTGGCTGGCTGCAGTATAGGTCCTAAACCCCACCATAGAAATGTTAATAGATGGGACATAGATGGGTTGAACAATAATATCAAAATATTTATCAAATCAGTTTTTCTCGAACATGGTTTTTGACATTATTGGACAGTTTTAATTTTTCTTAGAAGTTGATTTTCAACGAGTTATTTGATGGTTTAAAAAGGTGCTAACAGCTAAGCTTAGCTATGATTGACTAACTGATCCCTGCTTCACAGACTGGCCTTAAATAACATCCTTAGTGCAAAATGTCAGCAATACTTTGGCTCTACTTGTGTGCAATGAGAGGAGGTGGAGACATGTCGTCCATTTTTGTAAAGTCACTTGTTTACACCTACGTATACTAATGCTACTCCTAATGCTGCATTCAAACGCTCCTCGGGTGTCCCATTTCCTAATTTGGATTGTCCACCAAACTCACAATAAGGACACTGTAAAGGAGATTTCATCTGACTTGCATAATGTTCAAAATGTTCCCCCAACTTTCGAGGTTGTCATTCTATTTTCCCATTTGAGAAAGAAACATCAGATTGTTCTGACGCTACCTGAACGCAGGGTCACTGATGTCTTCCACTGTAAGAAATACACTTTAAGATTGAATGTGGGGACCGTTATGAAGAATGAGTACTTTTCATTTTGATACTTCTGATGAGTTAGTTCAGCTGATTATAGCAAAGGTGATACTGTAGATGCAGTATTTTTACATCATGTATTTCTGCTCTCACTTTAAAGTAAAGGATTTTGAAAACCTCCTGCGACCTCTTGTGAGCCACCTAAGAAGCTCAACCGTTCTGGTCAGATTTAATTTCATTGCACTGAAGTGTATCTATACCACACATTGTTGCAGGAATACACGCACACAGGAAAAGAAAGCTATAGGGACAGAGGCGCAGGCGGACTTCAGTGGCATTCTTACCTCACACAACGACAAAAACAACAACGACAAAAAACCCAAGATACAAAAATCAAACCAATTCAGTCTGCTCCAGCTCAGCAGAGTGAAATATAAGAGAAGCCTCACAGACAGCATCTTATGACATGCTACACTGGAGTTCAGTATGGAAGTGAATGAGGAGAGTGAGCGAAGGATATTACAGTTGACAACACGCGGGAAGCAGAAATAGCCTGTGGCACATATGGAGAACAGTGGCAGAGTTGATTATACTTGTGCTCAAACACACAAACACACACCAGTGACACCACACATAAACAAATACACACTGTTACACACACTCTGGTTCAGGTTAGATAGGGATCCTAGCGGGAGGTCTCAACTTGGCAGGTCTCAAGGAATCTTGCCAGGCATTTACATGAACGTTGTACACAATCTCAAAATATTCACACATGCAGAGAAACACTCGTGCCCCCCTCCCTCCCCAGACACACACACACACACAAACCTATACACATTAATGTTAAGACTGCCAGGGGAGAGCACTGAATGTGCTCGTGCATCAGTCAGTATCTGATCCTGTAGCGATGCCTCAGAAAATACATTTCCCATGAGACATTGCTGGCTCCAGCAGTACTTGCTTGAGATTTGGCAAGAGCAAAGGTCGTGGTGAAGTCTAAGGGGACTAGTGTTTCTCATGTTACAATATCCACACTCGGGACAAAGTTTGAAAACATTAATTTAATTCTGCCAACTCCACAGTTCTGTGTCCAGAAGAGCAGCAGCCTTACATGTAGGTGTAGACTGTTAAACCAGAACTTCCACCAGAACTTCCACCAGATACGCGTGCATTGCATGTCCGCTCCGGTCCGTTACGGCTCCGTGCACCCTCGTCCTTCAACACCCACAGGCTGCATTCTGCGTGCACGCTCGATCATTTCGGTGGTAATTTGATGTTGCCGTGCTCCGGCTCCCGGCAAAAAATAGAAGCCTTGCGTATCTGAGCCTGGTTGTCAGGTAGTTTCCAATCCCAGTTTGTCTTATGCTAAGCTAGGCTAACCATGTTGAGATACGGGCTCAATTTTCACTTAAACGCACAATCTTTGAAATACATTAAATCATAATTTTATCCCACAAAATACAGAACCATTTCTCGAAGAACACAGCTGATTTTCTAACCTTTGTAAGATTTTTTATTTACGTAGGTTTTTGTGTAGCATTTTTTCTGATGTCCAGCACTCAAACCATGACGTCTTTTACAGGATGTGGTTCTAATAATTCGGTCTTTTGTGGTCTAATTTTTTATCAGCCTAGTGGCCCCTCGATGTGAATTTTTTTTTCGAACCCCTGATGTTAAGTATGTGTGTCTGTGTTTATGAGTGCACACATGGCCGCTACACAGCATCTAATGACCCCAGATTGGTGAGATTGAGTCATGACAGGCCCTGTAGCTCCATCTGACATGTGCAGCCACAAGCACACTCCCAGGGCTCGATGGGATTGACGGATCAGTGTGAGTTTATCACAGACATGACACACGTCAAGCAGCACACGCACACACTGTGCTCGCACTGCCACAGGCTGTCTGTTTTTGATGCTCACTACACACACACAGACGGGAAAATAGTAAGAGTTTTATGCACGTGCACACACACAGCGAAGCCTACTCGCCCCTTTTGCTTCATGTTTGTCAGGCAGTATTTTTCTATTCCTGGTTCTCCAGCAGACGTCTTATTATTCACAGTCAGTGCACTGTCTCAACCTATTCGGCCTAACTCTCGGTCAGAGCTCGGATTCAGTGTGTTCACCGGTCAGTTTTGATATGTCACCTTGATGAGCACCCTCAGGGTCTGATTCACTAAGAATGGATTGCGACCGCTATTAAGCCAAAGAATTGTGCATCATTGCTCGCTCCCGCTATCTGCTCCGTCTCAAAAGTCTAATTCCCAAAGCATATAGCGCTTATGATACTCAGATGCAAACATGCCCTTAAAAGTTTTCCTGCTGCTTCGTGCGCTTTGTTCTTGTTTTGCCTCTGAATGTGGAGAAAAGCTGTGTGCACCTTTACTCTGCATGGAACCACACTCTGATGCTGACCGAGCTGTTTGTCCACATAAAGATAATGAGCTAGTGGTGGAGGGGAAACTTTTTCTGGGTTTAATTTGATCTCAGAGTTGAAGAATATAAGACGCTATTTGGTCTTCAGCACAGAGCTGGGTTAATATCCATGTAATCCTCTTGTGAATCAGGCCCTCAGAGTGCAGAGAGTGGGACTAAAACGTATGGGACACCCCAATCCAGAGAACCGCAAACAAACTCACAGCACTTTAGTTCAGCTGTCTTTATCTACTTAGATCATTTCTCTCTTCTTAACCTCTCCATGTGTGTTTGTGTGTGTCTGTGTCTGTGTGTGTGTGTGTGTGTGTGGCGACCTGTCTGTCTCTCTCCCTGTCTAGATGTTGGCGGTCCAGCAGACCCCATCGCCCCCACCATTATCATCCCTCCCAGGAACACCAGCGTGGTTACGGGCACCTCAGAGGTCACGATGGAGTGTGTAGCAAACGCCAGGTGCGCAAACATGAGGAGCTGCAGGCTCACAGATCAGCTTGTTTTCATTTACACACCCAATATTCAAATGTCCCTTTTTGAGAGAAATAAACTTTGAGCCTTAAATTCTAGACATCCGAATCTGTCCTTTTCACTCTTCAGGCCTCTTATCAAGCTGAGCATCTCGTGGCGTAAGAACGGTGTGTTAGTGACGAGCGGCTTGAGCGATTTTAATCGCAGGCTAACCATCCTCAGTCCCATTGTGAGCGACTCCGGTTTCTACGAGTGTGAGGCCATTCTCCGCAGCAGCAGCGTGCCCTCAGTCAGTCGTGGGGCTTATCTGCATGTACTAGGTAAGATTTATAACCTCTATGATTCTCTTTACACTCAAAGATTTTCCCCAAGACTATTACTCCAAACTCAAACTTTGGCAGAACTATTGATGTCTGGCTCTAAATGTGCACATATGCAGATGACATTATGCTGTTTATTGCTTCTGAAGTATTTTAAGATGGAAACACCTTTCATGCTAAAGTGTGAGTGTCTTCTTCATCAAGGACTCTTAGTAGTTTTAATCATTCACTATATTTCCAGGATTGCTTGAGTTGTTTTTGTTACAGCGCCCCTGAGGAACATTGCACTGAAGAGTTGAAGCACAAACGTTGAGAAAATGAGCTGCGAATCCACAACTAAACAAACTGTGAAGGGAAAGCTTTAGTTTATTTGCTGCTGCTCAGTCAGCATCGTTTCATCATTCATTTCCCTCTTGTTTTGTTTGTGTTTTGCAATTTCCACCACTTAGCCCAATGTTTGATTTTGTGCTTTTTGTATAAAAGGGATAATGTGCGACATTTTACACATAAAGCAGAAATCAAGTATATCCGCTGTAAATGTCTCTCTGAGTCATGACTGTCTACAATAAGTAAGAAGCGTGAGTCCCGCCAGCTGTAGAGTTGTCTGCTCTAGGAACTACACGGTGCCCCCCCCTGGCCTGTTCGATGGCCACGTTTGGCCCATGTTTACATCATGTTTACATGGACAAGACGGCCTTACGTATAAAGCTGTTTTAGTCAAGGACTAGAGAAAAGAAGAACAACATACTCACTGCTTATTTGGATGTCATGTAAGCGTTTTCAGATCACGGTCATTCCGTGTCAATTTATGTGCAATATGAAGCTACAAGCTAACTAAAGTGTGCTAACATTAGCCTGCTAACACAACAATGCAGGCCGCAGGCAATTGCAACACGAGCCGAGGACAATTTTGTCCGCCACTTGCGCTTAATGGTGCTTAATTATGGTGCGTTCTAATTCATAACTACTACGTGCGAACGCGAGTGGAGTGGGGTTGGAGGTGTGTCTCTGGAGGAGAGCGGAGGCTTCAGAATAGCCGAGGTGTTGCAAACAGCAGTTTGCTTTGGTTTCATGCTCAAGGGCGACATCTACTGGATCAAAAAATCACACATTCCGCCTTTAAATGTGTTTTTTTTTTTCACCATTTCAAGATTTGCAGCAAATTTTCGTAATGTTCGCGATCTCAATCACGACTTTTATTTCCTAAAGGTTTTCAGATTTTTTTTTTATTTTTTTTTTGGTATGCACATAGTGAAGAAGAAATAATGTCATTATTTATGATGTATTCTTGTTTCCTGTGCTTCCAGATCGGCATGACAACCTAGATGAAAAAACAACATTGTGTCTCTATTTATACACATGCATCAGGCCAATGTGTGGGAGTAAAGCGAAGCATTTACGTTTGCAAGTTCAAACAAAAGAGCTTGTTTGAAATTTACATAAATATTACAAGTCTCACAGTGTGAATGTGGCAATGAGGGGGAAGTGTTATTGATTTAAAAAGTGGGAAAGTGCATGGTTGGCCTTAAGAAACTGTTTAATATAACATGGCATGACTCACTTTTATTCCGGCTTAGTGGGGGGAAAAAACAACACTTTGATGTCTTCAAGGTTGTGATGTGTGACTCAAAGGACGAGGTGTGAGGAACCTTTCCCTTGATACAGCTAACCCAGCTTCCCCCAGCCCCCCTCCCCCTCCCTCGGATTTTGAGGAGACACCATTAAAGAAAACCATTAACTGATATCAAACTACTGTATAATTACGTTCTTTTCAGTGAAGCCATGTGTGGTTTGCCAACATAAGCAATACTTTTTGAAGCAAGAATAACATTTTCTGTGCATGTCAGCCTCCAGCGTCATCAGTTAGAGGCAGTGTGAGTTGTTTCTCAGAAAGAATCACTAATGTATTTTAAGCTGTCATGAATATTCCTTCAGGTTTGCAATCTTGCTTTTTATTTTATACATTTTTAACATGTATTTGATTTTAATTCTCACCCACAGAACCCCCTCAGTTCATTAAAGAGCCAGATAAACACATCACAGCCGAGATGGAGAAGGTGGTGGACATTCCCTGTCAGGCACGAGGTGAGCTGTGTGTGTATGTGTGTGTGTGTAGACGTTTTTTTGTTTGTTTTTTTCGTCAAAGAAACTGAACATCCTTCCATACAACAATCAAATCAAACATCCACAGGCATATTTCCAAAAAGGCAGTGGCATGAAATAAGGAAGCAAAACTTGCGAGGTGAGATCAAGCGGCAACCTCCGGTCTGGAAAAATGAAGCCAGTGTGGAAGTGCAAAATTCATTGAGTGTCCACTTGAGGCTGGCTCCAGGAGCCCTGGAGGTCACATACACATGACTGGCAAAAAAGCCATTTTTACTGTTGAAATTAACATGTTTACAGCCTGGTTCAAAAAAACAAAATAGGTCTGATTAGTCATCACTGGCACACACTGTACAGTGGTGATTTAAACAGCGTTTTTTAAACAGCTCCGTTTTGATTTTATGAAAGTCAAATAGGTTTGCTGAGCGTGGCTAACGTTAGCATTGCTAGCATTGCTAACAACACCATCCTTCAGTCCTCCTTGCTGGTTAACGCCAACGTGCCTGTGCTGACTTCATATGTGAAAGCGACCTAACTCTTCCAACATTTAAAAGAGTTTACTTTTGAGACATGACGGCAATGTAGCACCTTCAATTGAATGATTCATAGTCTGATAGAATTTAACTGAAAAGAAATATCCTTGAATCAACCAGTTTAAAGCTTTATTGAGGCTAAACTTGAGGTGAAGAGTGACCAAAGAGAGAGAGGCTTAAACACTGTTAAAGCTTAAAAACTGTTCTGTGACAACACAAGGAGTCAAACAGTCGAATACAATGATCACACACTACAATGGACTTTACACAATATCCAGCTAATAGAGAGAACAAGGGCATTGACAGACATTCTAACAGGTAGAACTTTCTCTAAGGAGTCCGTAACAAAAGAATAAGAAGCAATGACATTGACAAAGAAAGAGTAAAGAGTGAATAACAATTTTAGAGTTACCTGAATTCCAACAAGGTCAAAAGCTCAGAATGGTTTTGGTTTTCTTTACATTATTCCAGGAAGAAGAGGCGGATTACCTAAAGGCGTTTACCCCTTTTTAAATATGAGGAAGAAACCTGTACGCCATTGCAGGAGCACAGACATGCTGATGTATGTCTGTACAAATAGACCTATGTAAATGGACTTGAGGTTGTTTCGCGCTTTTCTAGTCTTCTGACTACTCAAAGCGTTAACACACCGCAGGTCACACCTACCCATTCACACACTGGTGGCAGAGGCTGCTACGCTCCATCGGCACACACTTATCACATTCATACACATTTACACGCCACCAAAGCAGCGGGAGCAATTGGGGTCTCCACCAAACTCCTTTGAGCTACACCAGCCTTCAAGGTTTCACAAAGAAGGAACATTTCTCGTCCGTCTGAGCTACCAAACATATGGAGACTCGGCATAATCAAAGGATGGACGCACTCAAACCCCTCCCTCAGCTACTGTGTGTGTGTTTGTGTGAGTTTATGGTGCAGTGGTTAGCTCTGTTGCCTCACAGCGAGAAGGGTTCTGGTTCGAATCCCTGTTAGACTTTGCATATTCTCCCTGTGCATGCATAGGTTCTCTCTGGGTATTCCAAATTCCTCCCACTATCCAAAGACATGCTTGTTAGGTTCATTGGTGACTCTAAATTGCACATAGGTGTGAATGTGAGTGTGGCTGATTGTCTGTCTCTATGTCAGCACTCTGACTGACTGGCGACCAGTCCAGGGTGTACCCTGCCTCTCGCCCAATGACAGCTGGGCTGGGCTCCAGCCCCCCGCGACCCAAAGTGGGAAATAGCGGCATAGATACCGGATGGATGTAATCATCAAAAGATTGGAAAAAGTTGGAAAGTTGAAAAACTATTCTCTTTCTCTTGTGTATAAGAAAAAGAATAATAACTTGCTGTCTTTAAATCTCACCATGATTCTCTTCTTTTTTCTGCAGGAGTGCCCCAGCCTGACATCGTGTGGTACAAGGACGCACTGCCCGTCGACCCGGTGAAGACGCCCAGGTACAGGGTGCTGGTGGGAGGCAGCCTGCAGGTCAATGGCCTCCTGCCCGATGACACCGGGATGTTCCAGTGCTTCGCCAGAAATTTAGCGGGAGAAGTTCAGACCAATACGTACCTGGCTGTAACCAGTGAGTGCTCCAGCATCATTTCCAATCATTTACTGCTACAAAAGCTTAACATGTTCGGTTAAAACTCTGAATTCAATTTTGATTTCAAAGAATTTTGTTGAATCCTCACACAGCTCTCACAAAACCCCTTGTCACATTCAGTGAAGACCAGGTGTAATTATTTTTCACAAAAAATGGAAAGTTATTCCAACCTCAAAGTAGGAAGAATAGACGGAGCAATTTAGAGCTTTTAATGGGATTCTGGGGACTGGGGCAACTGCTTCCTGAAAAATAACTGCAACATAATTTGTAAGTAGAACAATCATACGTACTTTAAAATCAAAATTGATTTAGGAAAAAAAAATCAGAGCAACAAGAGGTCAACTAATCACCACCAGGGGGCTCTCAATCAAAACAATAACAAAAGTCAGGCTGGCGTTGAGGCTAGCAGGGAGTCATGGGGGTGATTCATCCAATCGGGTGTTTCCACGGCAACGTTAAACATGACGCGTCTGTCATGGCGGCCACCGCAAAAGACACGGGGCAAAACAACTGTAAGAGTCAGGATTTTTCAGATTTTATTCAAATCAGATTTTGATTGATTTAGATATTTTTAGTGTAAAGATTCTACATATTATACCTTTAACCCTTCATGGCCCTGACCAGACAATAATTACAGCGTGCTTGTGATTCATCTGCTCCAGAAAACTTTACAGAACAGCTTTTATGGTCAGGGGATTGAAAGAAAAACAGCACTGACGGACAAAACAAATCTTCAAATGTGACTGAAAGTAAAGAAGTTATGTCATAGAAGAACATCTCAGGTGCTCATTTAATGTAAACAATGCAAACTAATGTAAATCAGGATGAAAAGCAAAGCACGATGAGCTTCATTAAAACCATAAAGAACATCACATAACCGTTCGACTAAAATGTCTTCTTTTCTTGTTTGTATTATAATTTCTTACCTTGGGAATATGTGAATAAAAGATAACATTCAGTTCTTTGATTGGAATTTAATTGCAGGGTGACAGTTAGTGTTGTGATGATGTGGGTGTTTCGTAAGCTGCAGGAATCAGAGCTCATCAGTGAATCTATCAAACAGCACATCCTGTCTGACAATCAGGGGCGTGTTCAGATTTTTTGGACTGGGGTGGCCCAACTGGGGCACTCACTTGTGCAGGGGTGGCCTGAAGTCTGCATGAATGAAGAGAATTTATTTACCCCTTCTTTCTGCACTAACACATCGACTTTTAAGTAACACTAGATACTGGCAGCATACACATCTTCTAAGCTTGATGCTTCAAGGACTCAAAAACAATATGCACGTCCAAAGTCACAAAATAAAACAAACATCTGCACACTGAAAATTACAAGCTGCCTGTTGTACCACAGCCTGAGTAGCGGAGTCCAACCTCTGGCAAGGCAAATAGCCAATAATAGTCAAGGATTTCTGGGATGCACTTTGGGGTGGCCAATAAGATTTCAAGGGGGCCCATGCCACCCCTCTGGACACGCCCCTGCTGACACTAGGCTCTCTTTGATATTAAAATCATCTCTTAGAGTCTGATAAATATAGAACATAGGTTAACACTATCGCAGAATTTCAAATTGTTTCTAATATCTTGTCTCTCGATATGACCCGTACAGCTTAAGTGAACATTATTTCACGTCTGCTGCTTAAATCGTATCACCTGAATCTCTCTGACTCTGTAGACGTGTGGGGTTTTTTTTCTCTCTCTCTAAAGAACTGCCACTGCTGGGAATTTGAAAATCACTCGTAATTTTATTCTCGCTGTGCGTCTGTTTGGCAACTTTCTGACATCTCATTTTCTTCACTTTGTCTCAACTCCTGCCGCCTTCACTCCGTGCCACATCGTATTATCAACATTCATGAAATTCTCCTTCTAACTCACCCCCCCTTCTATCTCCCTATCTCCTTTCCTGACACTCTCTCCTTTACTCCCTCTCTCTTTTCCTTCCTTATCATATCATCTTATCTTCCTCCCTGTTTCCTCAACACATTCATGTCCTCACTCCTCCTTCTCTCCTGCTCCCTACCTCCTCCTTTTTCCCCTCTGGGGAGTGATACAGCGTCTGTCATTCTAGAAACAGCTTTGATTTATTGCATATCACCAATAGGGATTTTAGTTATCTACACATTGCCGCTTTCTGTCTGTGCCTTTCCCTCAGCTTTCTCCAGCCCTCATCCCAATAAATATCCGCTATATGAGGTGCAAAAAATAGAGCGGCGGCTGGCAGAGGTGGTGCTGAGGTGAAGGCTGTGTCAATCCGTAAAGAATTAGAGAGACAAAGCAGCGTCTAAACACTGAGATCCAGCCGCCTGGCGCTTACATAAAACACATTTGAAGAAGGTTTTTTTCTTTCCACAGACGGTTATTCTCTCACCTCTTTAACCCTCTTAGCATCTCTCTTGAGTGTGCGCTCGTTCTTTATTTTGTGTGTGTGTTCGTCTCCCTTTAGGCATCGCCCCGAATATCACAGCCGGACCCTCGGACAGCACCGTGATCGACGGCATGTCAGTCATCCTGCACTGCGAGACCTCTGGAGCTCCGAGACCGGCTATCACCTGGCAGAAAGGTCTCAGATACACAAATGCAAACACACACACACACAGCTGGGGATTATGTTGCCTGTTATCTATTACACACGGGACCTGAGTTTGCCATGGCTTAACAAATAAAGCCTGATTGGATTCCTTTACCAGGATTTAGTCCGTGCCAGGCTTTTCATGTTTGGATCCCAATGGCAGATCCGGAAACAATGTCCTTGTTTTTCCTCTCCATCCTCTCCCTCTCCTATTCTTTCCCTTAATACCTTGTTTTTTTGTCCTTCCCCGCATTCTCGTTCCCTTTTTTTGTCTATTTATGTTCCTGCTTTCTTATCTATTTCTGCCTCTTTATCCATGTAAGGTGAGAGAGTGTTGGCCAGCGGTTCAGTCCAGCTGCCCCGCTTCACCCTGCTTGAGTCTGGAAGCCTGCTCATCTCGCCCTCTCACATTTCGGATGCCGGGACCTACACTTGCATGGCGAGCAACTCCAGGGGCATCGACGAGGCGTCCGCTGACCTCTTGGTGTGGGGTGAGTGTGCAGGGTTAGATGAAGCCATTCTCTGGTAGCGTGTGTGTTTTGAACTCAAACTGAATAATTAAGCCTTTTTCACGCATGCACTCCTCCAAATTTCTTATTTTTATTTCCGGGATTGGGCTGGTTTTTGGGCTGGTTTTATTAGCTGTTCAGCTCGTTTTGGGCTGGTTTTGATTGGCCATTGGGCTTGTTTTGTCACACAGACCTGGAAACCCTGAAGCCCGGGTTAAGTCGGGGCGAAAAATTAATGGATTGCATTCACACATGCAGCTCACCCCAAAAATCTTGGACATTTTAAGGACTTTTGTGCATACATAAAACCTGCAAGGTTTTTGGCAAAAACAGGAAAATGCTCTTTCAGTAAAACAAAGGCTGAGAAACAGGATTTTGCAATATAATAATAATTGAGCTGCACTCAATTCCTTCAGGTACAAAATGACTCTTCTGTGCAGGTTTAGATTCTTCATTAAGGTTATTTTCTGAGTGAAACTATCAAGAGACAAAACTGCACCATGTCATTACAAAATTATTTTCCCAGAAATGAGTTTTTCATGTGTGTTTTTTTCCCAGTTGTGTTCTTCTAAGAAAGGATATTGTGTGAAAGCTGATTTTCTTTCCTTCTCTCTCTGCGTCTCTCCTACTCCTTTTTTTCCTCCCTCCACAGCTCGCACCCGGATTACCACCCCCCCACAGGACCAGAGTGTCATCAAAGGAACTAAAGCCATCATGACCTGTGGAGTCACACATGACCCCAGTGTCACTGTCAGGTAACGGTCCATTCCATACACTGTATAAAACATGGACATCGTCTCAGTGGCGTCACCCATTGGTTTCTTAAGAAGAGTTTTGATGCCCAACCATGCAGGGGTGTGTCTAGGGTTTTCTGACTGGGGTGGCTGAACTGGGACACAGACTCATGCAGGGGTGGCCTTAAGTGTGACGTCCACACACGCATTCAAAAGAATCACAAAACTCACAAGACTAATCTCATCTACTTTAATGTAACCCAAGAGTGGCAACATACTGTATATCTTCTTGACCTACTTCCTTAAGGACTCTGAAACATGTTCAAAGTCAAAATTTAAACTAATTGAAAACTTAATTTCAAATCCTGCACACAGTCTAACATGCAAATACATGTATTTGCAATGTTTGAATACTGTAAAAATTGTTAGTTCATTACAATACTAGGTTATGCACCTGTCTTATATAATGCATATGCACAGTATTTATTTACATTTTAGAGAACATAAAATATTGTGCTAGAAAACTGCAGCATGTTGCAACAATAAAACAAACAGAACTGTTAACAAACATCCTGCTTCTGACAGGGCACATATTAGATTTCAAGGGGGGCCGATGCCACCCCTGGCCACTTTTCTAGACATGCCTCTGCAACAATGGCAGTCGCCATGTTGGAAATGTTGTCTCAACCTGTTTAACACCTGCTTTTCAGTCAACTTAGCCCTACCCATAATAATGCATAACTCTTCACTTATAGATCATCAAAACTGAAATGTATTTAAAAAATAAACCCCTGTACAGTTTTTACTAATAAATGTTTTTTGACATAATGTTTATAAGCGTAATTAGATAATACTTTCCATGCATTAAAGTGCTCTATAATTTAGAAATGATGCAAATGGATACAGGCAGAATTAACTCTAAGCAAAGAAAACACAAATTTCATTAAAAAATAGGAAAAGAAACATAATCGTAATAAATCTGTTGTTATTTTTATACAGTATCTGGCACGTTAAGTCTATTTTTAAAGCATTCATTATACAGCACTTTGTTAAAGACAACAGATTCACATAAATGATTAAAGCTGCTTTCTTGTATTTTTCTTATTGTCAAAGAATGAAAGGAAAAAAAAAATCATGTGTTCCTCAATATCTTAATAATTTATGCTTTCATTTTGAAAGATATGGGCTCAGTCATTTCCTAAAACAGCAGGGCACTGTAGTTTTTGGCAAATGTAACTGAAGCATGTGTAAACAGTGCATCTGTTGGGGACTATTCTAAGCCTTGTTTTAATAAACACTCTGCTACACTGGTGAGTATTTAGGGCAGCAGGACAGTGGATGTGGGATCAGCAACCATTGTGTAGTATTGATGTGTATTTAATGCCTAACAATGGAGCTCTCTCGCTCAGAGGAATGAGCTAGCTCAGGCTTTGGCCACACAGCCAATACTTGTTAGCAGTAGACTGTGAATAGCAAACAAAGCCCAATTGTTGAGCCTTTTCAGCCCATGTATCTGTGAATGAAGACGCTCCATCTTTAATAATCACTTGCTGCATTGTTCCCAACACGTTTGTTTTTTAATTAGTCATTTACAACCCTCAGCACAACGTATTTACCTCTCTGTATTGTAGGATTTGCTGCTGCTGCTATTCTGCGGTTGCCCCACATGGATGTTGAGGGAGTAAATACATGCTCGGGAATATAAACATAGGAAGATGCAACCCAGAGCGATGCTGGTTTGATACTGTACATGGATGTAGCCACCATGACATCACTCACCGGTTTGCAGGCTGCCTTTTTGAAGCCATATGTTCATCGCCATGTTGGTTTTCTGGCGCCAGAAGTGAATTTAATTGGATGAGATTGGCGGTTGAAAGAGGAATCCTTCTAAACTCTTAAACCCAAGCAGTAACTGCTGGTGGCTAATTCATTAGCTGGCTAATTAGTTTGTTTATTATTGTGTTTACCACACACAGAGATTCTATTCATGGGGTTAGCCTACTGTAATTGATTATTAATTAAATGCTAAGAGAGCTTATTTAAAGTAGCAGACCCCTCGCTTGCTAGCCTACATCTCCCATGGAAGTGGAAGCAGCAGACGAACGACAGAACTGGTCTTCTCTATATCATAGCATGCCGCCTTCTCAGCAGGAAAATGCCAAGAACAATACCGTCTCTTATGCACAGACCGAACCACAGAAATCAGTGTATGTAATGCTGAACAAGCTAACAAGTTGGATACGATTAGCATAGATACAGATGCATGCTACTCTGTGCTAAAATAATATCATACTTTATTTACTCACCCAAAAAACTGGCGCACAATAAAATGTAGAGTAAGCCATATTTTTTACCCAGTAATTGTGAGAAAATATTCCAGAGGGCACCAAGTGAATTGGCTCAGGTGACACCTAGCAAGCAGCTCGCAACACCCACATGTCCCTCAAGCAGCGACATCTCAAAAAAATGGATCTCCTGTAAAGGTTTCATGAATACAGAAATCAGCGTAAGAGACCAACATTGTTTTTGTACCAGGCTCTTTATGTTTAATTCTGCTTTAAATTTGAATATGGGGCTTAATCGCGATTGACTCAGTTTAGGAGTCGGTCCCGTGTGGTCACTTGTGGAACTGCAGCTTTTGAAACTTCAGCTTTAGCTTGTTCCAGGGTTCAAACATGTTCGAAAAACAAGTTGATAGTTTTAATATTGGGCCTAATGGTGAATAACTTACTTTAGGAGCTAGCCCCCATGTGGTCAATAGAGGAACTGCAGTGTGTGGCACTTTTTATAGCCATAGAGAATACCACCTGGTTTAATGTGACCCACCCACCTCTTGTGTCCTATCAGTCTTTTCTTAGCTGTCAGTTAAAGGATAAAAAGGCCTAAAAATAGTCTTACACTAAAAGACAGAAATGTCCCCAACTCGTCATCTAGATATGTAGTTTGTATAAAAGCAAACACTTGGAAGTCACGTTGTGTCTGTGTTTCATAACAAAGTCATCCCTGTACACACAGCTTACAACTCAAGTCCAAACCAGCTCAGCACAAAACCCTCACAACAGACGCTTTACTGAACTCCAAGCTCGGAGCCGACATCAGTGGCGATCAATAGACCATTCTGTCTCTTTCTACTCAGGAGAGAAGGCTACATCTGACGCCACGTTGGAGCCGAGCCGTTTTGATGAGTGTTTGATATGCCGCCGTCAGCAGCTATGATGTGCATGCAGGGCAGCTCTGATGGCGAGTTTTGAAGAGACAGAGGAGAGAGATAAAATGCAGCACTAATAACAGGTTCTTCTCAGACTGTGATGGAATAAAAAGAAGAAACAAAAGCGCGAATCACTCAACACTTAACCGTCAAGAAGAGTTACCCACTTGAGGGAAGCTCGTGGGGACATTTTGCCTCCTGTGAGAAATGCTCTTTCTCTTTGGAACCGTTCCTCGATGTCGGTCTTCAAAACATCGTGACGCAAAATTTTAGCTGGTGTTAGGTTTCGAGTCCAACCTGTGGCTCTTTTCCCGCATGTCATTCCCCACTCTCTCTCTCTCCCTGATATCTGACTCTATCCACTCTCCTATCTCGAAAATAAAGGCATAAAAAGCCAGAAAATAACCCCCCCCAAAAAAAAGTTTGGTAACCAACCGTCTTCACAGCTCTCCATTGACTTTGCAGGCACTGGGAATCACTACACATTCACAATTCTGCCAATCAGGACTATCTGACACCATTTAATGTTTGAGAATTGGAGATCCTGACACAAAGACTTGGGAGAACATTAATTCTTTCAGATATTTATTTTTTTATTATTGTGTGGAAATTGAGAGTGTTCTTTTTGGCTGAGTACTTTGGAACATTTCCCAAATATCTAAAACAGTAGGTCAATATCTGGTGAGAAATACTGTTTTGCTTCCAACAGCCATGATGGATAAATCTTTTTTTAACAAATATTACAGTTTCCCTTTAATATGGACGACTCAGTGCAGTTTAAAAAACTGCTCAAAACTGATGGCTGTGAACACAGGAATTGAGATGCAGCACATGTTGATGATATACGTGACCAACAGCAGGCCAGTTAAATTCCAAGCTTGGTGTTCCAGGCATATCTGGGAAAAAGACGGCTCAGTGGTCCAGGTCCAGTCCATCCCCCGCATGCGGCTGGACGCTGACGGCACCCTCCACATCTCCCAGACCTGGTCAGGTGACATCGGCACCTACACCTGCAGAGTCACCTCCGTCGGCGGCAACGACTCCCGCAGCGCTCACCTTCGTGTCAGGTAAACCAACCCTCATCTTCAACACTTTTTCTATTTTCCTCACTTCCTTTTTCTCGCACGTTCTCCTATATTCGCCAGTGCACAGACGCAAGGAGGAACATGTTCTTTGACGCAAGGCAGCCTCACAAGGACACACACCCACAATGTACACACACACGCACCTTTTTTTTCCCCCTGCTTTTCTGCCTGCACCTCCGACTCATTTCCACTTAAATGACACCTTCTCTTCGTCACCTCCCCTGTCCTCATTCTCACCTGACACACTTCCATCCCCCGGGGGACTTCATTCCCCCATCTGTGAGACTACTTTTTCAGACACTTACACCGACACACATACCAGTACTTCTCCATTGTTTTCGTCGACTCAAATCTTCTTTTTCTCCAAAACTTTGCCTTCTATTTTTGTCACACGTTGTTTCACTGCAGCAAGGGTAAATTTAATATGAGTGAGACACTGAACTTTGTGTTTGCAAAAGTGATGGACTGACTTACTGGCTTTTGTGTCTTTCGTCTTCTGTCTATCTCGCTTCACTGTCTGTATCTGTTCATGGCAATAAGGTTTTATCTTCCAATCTGTGTGTGCGTGTCTCATTTTCCAGCTGAATGATTGAATGATCCCCACATTTTCCTCTCATTTATTCACGTCTTTGTCCGTGTATTTCTGTCTCCTTATGCCTCTCAATCCATTTCCATCCCCTCTGCTGATATCCATCTCCTTCTCTTTGCCCGCCCGCACGTCCATCTTGACAAGTAACCATCTTTGCCGTCTTGTCTCGCCACATTTCATCACCTGTCTGACTGATCTCTCTGTTATAAAACATCCAGCTTTACTTCAGATCCGTACAAGAGATGGGCAGAGGGAGACTGAAACGCTTCTGTAACTCCGTGTCCCCGCGGAGGATTTGCTGTGATGGGAGAGATTCTTTTATTTATCGAAGTTGTGTCGGTGTTCCCTGCAGGCAGCTGCCCCATGCCCCAGAGAACCCGACAGCCGTGCTGAGCAAATCTGAGAAGAGAGCGATCGACCTGGCCTGGGCCAAGCCATTTGATGGCAACAGTCCTCTCATACGCTACATCCTGGAGGTCTCAGAGAACAGTAAGTCACTCCAAACTTTCTTTTTTCCAGCAGTGCATCCATCTATTGCGTCTGTTCTGTGCCTGTCAGTCACACTTTACCATATAGAACAGTGGTTCACAACCTTGTCCCCTTGGAGCCCCTCCTACTTGAATCTAAGAAAAGCTGAACCCACACGAAAAAAAGTGATACATTCATAGTTTTCTTAGTTTTCTTTGATAAAATTGTATCAGAATATGCCTACACATTTTGTTCTTACCAAAATACCTTTGTATACACTACTTTTAAATGATTTTATTTAATGCAAATCCAATTTTGACCACCTCAGAGCAAACAGAGCAAACTGATCTCCCCGATATCGGTATCGGCCCTAAAAACCCTGTATCAGTTGTGCCCTAGTTTATAGACCGTACAAAACATGGCTGTAGTCTCAGTGACGTCACTCATTGGTGTCCGAAGAAACGATGGTGGTCACCATATTGGAAATGTGGCTGTCTCCACCTTACTTTCAGAACATCTTGTAAGAGGTAAGGAGTTGGTGTTAAAGTGGGCTGTAAGCCTCCTGAGATCAGCTGTACGTCAAACTTACTCCGCCTCTAATTATGCAAATGTGGGCCGAACTCTAATCTTAATTATCAGGAAAACAGATTCATTATAATAAATCTCAGCCCCTGTACGGTGTGTACGGATAAAGAAGAAAACTATTCAGATAAAAATCTGTTTTTGTACCAGGCTGTAAAAATGAGCATTTTAACACGGGACCTACTGGGGATTCATTTGCTTTTGCCGCCAGCCTCAAGTGGACTCTTAAGGAACTGCAGTTTTTGCAGTTCTGCTGATGTGAAAAAGACATCAAGTGTAGCTCCTGTGGATTCTTTATTTCCATGTAGACAGACGTATGTGTTGTGTGAGTGCCCCCCCCCTCCCCCCCCCAATAGCTTAAGGGAAAGCAAACAGCGAATAACTTGAAAGAGAATCTTTGATGAAGAATCGATCAATGACGCCAATTAAGAGTGTCCATCATTGTATTTAATCTCTCATTGGATTTGAAAGCGCCACTGCAGATAAAAGATGTGCATGTAACAAGTATGTTCAATTTAAGATGATTCCCTGGAGATTCAGTTGCTTTTCTGGATCTCTATGGAATCTTTAAGTTGTTTTATTTAATGATTTTGAATTGTATAACTGTGACCTGCTGTGGCAAAACTGTCTGAAGGCATGAAAGAGAAAAATCTCTTCAGAAGATCGCTAGAGATGTTGGACTTCTTTTGTTAAAAAAAAGTACTATTTTACAGGATGTTACTGTAAGGGTGACTGATTGGATTAGTAAAAGATTTTTAAAAAAGTTGCTCTTTGTCTTTCCAGACGCTCCCTGGGCCATCCTGCTGGCCAATATTGAGCCAGAGTCCACAGCAGTGACGGTGAATGGTTTGATCCCAGCACGCTCCTATCAGTTCCGCCTGTGTGCCGTTAATGACGTGGGGAAAGGGCAGTTCAGCAAGGAGACAGACCGGTGAGCTCAAGACAAATACTTACGTCTATCTGTCCCTGGAAACCCGTCCGATCCAGGGGCCAGTTCTTGGGTTGAGGTTTCAGATTTGTCTGGTCTTTTTTTTTTTTGAGAAATCAGATTCTGGTTCGGGTCTGTTTTTCTCTGACATGCAGCAGGTTGGGTCTTTAACGTTTAGTCAAAGACAGTTGTATGTAATTTCCACATGAAGGTCCAATCGAATCCCTGGACATCCCAGGTTTTTTTTTGGTTAGGGTCTGTCATTTTGGACTAGTGATGTCCTTTTAATTCCCACCAAATGACAAACTCTTCTCTAGTTTTTGTGTCTTATTTATGTGGGTTATCAAGAACTCCACTCTACCTCTGTGAGGAAGAATTAGGGCTTTTCTTTTTCATGCAGTTTGACAAGGACTTCCATTTTCTTGATTTAAAGTCGTCCAAAACTTTTTTTCTTTGAAAGTATGATTAAAAAGACAGGTATTTATTCAACAAAAGCGTTGAGGAATCTTAAAAATGTCATGAATCACCTGCAAACACGTGTGCCTGTTCATTAATACTACGTTTCCTAGACAACCAGATTGACTGATCCAATCAGCGAAGAGTCTGTGAGGTATAAGCTGAGCAAAGCCGATACACAGCCCGAAAAAAACCCATAAACATTCACATGTTAACACACACACACACACACACACACACACACAAACGCCCGCATGTTCACACACTCTGAAAGCCACAGGAGGGATTTTAAGGTCTGAGGCGACATTAGGTTCAGCTTTTCGGCGGCCTTACACAACATCAAGCACTCGTTCCTCCCCTTTATCTCCCCCAGACTTCTCCTCCCTCCACCAGTCTGTCATGCCGCCTCACGCTGCCAGCTCCCCGGCCAGAGGAGATCCACAGAGGAGGGGGGGGGGGGGGGTGCTGGCAGCCGATGCTCTGTGTCACCACATGGTGCAAAGTCACCAACACTGATCTGCCTTCCATTTCTCACACCAGCCCTCTCCTCGGGGTGTTTTGTCAGGGTGAATACACGACGATTAGCCGGCTGAGTAGCCTCTGACTTCCTCAGATGTGGTATTAAGAGCGTGTTTTGGGAGCAGAAGTTCTCAGGGAATGAAGAAGGTTTTTGACAAAAGTGGAAGGAAACATTTCAGAGACAGAAGAAGAGGGTTTGTAGTGGCTGCTTCATGTGTATAGCTTTAAATTGATCTTCTTCTTTTGAGCCGTCTGTCACAGAGCTTTATGTCTTTTGGGGCTTGAAATAAACCAAAGCATGTGTTTAGGACGATTTTTAGAAAGGTTCCTTTAATCCCAACTCCTTCAGATTTCTGCCAGTGTGTGTTAATGTGTGTGTGTTAATGTGTGTGTGTGTGTGTGTGTGTGTGTGTGTGTGTGTGTGTGTGTGTGTGTGTGTTTGTGTGTGTTTTTCGCAGGGTCTCTCTCCCAGAGGAGCCCCCCAGCGCTCCTCCTCAGAACGTCATAGCGAGCGGTCGCACCAACCAGTCCATCATGATCCAGTGGCAGCCTCCGCCAGAGAGCCACCAGAACGGCATCCTCAGAGGATACACCGTCCGGTAAGATTCCTGTGCCATCACTTCCCCCTCACTGAAATCCAGTGAGTTTGGCGTCCAGGCTCCGACCTCGTCACTCCTCGTAGATTTATTCCAAATGCAGAAACTGAGGAGTGATGACATAATAACTTAGACCCCAGGTGGATGCTGGGGTGTGAGTGTGTGTGTGTGTGTGTGTGTGTGTGTGTGTGTGTGTGGGGGGGGGGGGGGGGGGGGGGGGATTTCAGTGCAGCACAGAACAGAAAGGGAGAGACGGGAAATCTCGCAGCTTTAATAGAAGGCTCAATTGGGAGGATGTGTGTGATTGGAGATTGTGAGAATGACGCCTGTCAGTGTAAAATCTCTGCAGCTCGCAGGCGTCGCCTCATATTTGGAAGAAAATGTTTTCTGTTAGTTGTCTGAAGAACAGACAATCAATGTTGTCTGTGTCTCCTCAGACATTTCTTCACCCAAAAAATGCTTTGTTTGATTTTTTTTTAACATTTTTTCCTCTCTACACGAAGCATTGTCATCGCAAATGTAACATCCGGTTCCATTGTTTACGTGAGGTCACGTGAGGTGGTTGCGTTCCTCCGCCGGGCACGATTATCTTAATGAAATCCTGTAGTATGTGATGTGCCAAGATTTTCATCTGGTAGTGTGAGCATGTTTGAGATTAAGGAGAAGAGTATTTGTTAAGATTCTCCTCATGTGTGTGATGCTACCCGAATTGAAAATGCGGGAAGGATTTTAAAAGTCCTGCAGAGTGAGCCAGGCTTTAGCTAACCCTACCTAAGATGTCATCAGTGTCAGGCATGCATTTAGTTCAAAATGAACCGACAGTAAACGGTTAAACATGAGATTGATGTCCGGCTCTACCTGAGTTATTTAAAAAGTCTGAACAGGTTTCTCTTCAATATATTTGGCTGTTACAATAAAGTAAAACAGATTGTTTTTTAATTTAATGTCAGCAGCACAAAGTCACAAGTAAATTCTCACTTCTTTATACAGTGAATGGTTCAAGTGCACTACACGACCCGTTATAATAGAACATAGTTGAAGTGTGGATGTGAGTTTTTTTTACACTTTTCACTCCATTAAGTTTCTATGTTAAGCTGCTGGGATGAAGCCACACACAGTATGTTCTACTGAAGAGCCCCCTACAGCAGGGGTCATCAACTTCATTTGTACAAGGGGGGGGGGGGGGGGGGGGCAGCTTTTATCTTTGACAGACACTGTGGGGGCGGGACTTTAAAATATGCAGCTGCCAAGTCCGATGTGCAGAAGTTGGTGTCAGAGGGGAAATGTGATTTCTCCCATTAACCTAACGCGAGTATTTCAGCCTTGTGATTTTATTTGTATGTCTATTGTTTAATCCTCAAAGATCATTTATATTGTGGGGGCCGGATGGGAAGCTTTGGGGGGCCGGATGTGGCCCGCCCGTTGCTGATCACTGCCCTGATCACAGTGTCGGCTAACACTTCGATTTACTTCTACGTTAACCACTTGGAAGTTAAACATTAATTTAATCTGAGAGAAAATTCAAATACAGGTAAGACTTCAGAAAAAGTTGAGCCACTCTAAAAAGGCAGAGTCAGCTTCCTGCCAGCTGTAATTAGTTTGCTTTTCTGTCAGGCGTTTTATTCATTACATCCAAATGAAACAGCAGGTGTGTTCCACACTACACAAGGTGCTGTCTGTGCTTTTTAATTACCTGTTTGTTGGTGCTTTGTCTCCCCCTAGCAGGGAGTCTAGTGTACTGCATGTATTTTCTGACCCCCCCCAAAAAAAAGCACTTTAACGTCTTGTCTTTGTCAGTGAACAACCTGAAATGTCAAACTCAGGGTTTACAAAAACACAGAATTAAAAGGTCATCTGTTTGTATCTCAGGTACCGTTTGACTGGGCTGCCTGTGGACTACCAGATCAAGAACATCACCAGTCCAGATGTGACCACCCTGCTGCTGGAGGACCTCATCATCTGGACTAACTATGAGATCGAGGTGGCTGCCTACAACGGAGCCGGTCTGGGCGCTTACAGCCACAAAGTCACTGAGTGGACTCTGCAGGGAGGTGAGCGCTCATATCATCGACGCTATTGATCCTAACACGGAGCTGATATGCTGACTGTTTTCTTTCTGAATGACTGAATGCATCCTTTTCATCCGGTCAGCATTTATATGTGTTCATTTGAAGAAGGCTTCTCTTTTAAGCATGTTGATTATTCATTATTCATGAATAAAGGCCGGAGAGCAACATCCTGCAAGGGCAGAAACAGAAAAATTTCCAGTAAGCATGCACTTTGTTTTTATCTGTAACTGAAATCATCCGCTTAACACTTCCACTATTGCCCTAAATTTTGCTGTGAATACATCATCTGTTTATAACTTTGATAATCAATATAATATTGAAGATTTATAATGTTAGGATAGGTCATGAAATAGCCTCATAAAGGGAAATAAAAAACACAATGATGCTACATTTGTGCTCTAATATCCTCAGAAGCTTCAGATATGAGATTGAATTTTGTTGTAATTCCTTCATCTGCTGATCTTAGGTTACAATCATTTTATTTGGGGCTTTTTATGCATTTTTTTAGAGGTAGGACAGCAGATAGAGTCAGATATCACAGAGAGAGAAAGAGAGAGAGAGAGAGAGTGGGGAATGACATGCCGGAAAGGAGCCAGAGGTGGGGTTTGAACTCAAGCCAATAGCCTCTGTACATCGGGTGCGGAAACTAACCACTACGCTAGCGGCACCCCTACATGAAGTCACTACCTTCATCTGCTGATCTTAGGTTACGATCATTTATAAAAACTTCATACATTTGACTTTAAATGCATTTTATTGAAACCTTCATGGGCATCAAAATTGACCCACCACAGGAGAGGGTTTTGAAAATGTGCTGAACTTTGTTCCTGAACTTCAGGAAACAAACTGATTTTCAAGTAATTTTGATAATCTGCAATTTCTAGCATAAAACAATATTGTAAAATATTACAAAGCAGGCCCGTTTCTACAACAAAATGACTTAGGCACCCCCTCTGAGATTAAAGGGGGTGCAGCTACAGTGACCGGCAACAGCAATGGAAAATAGCAAAGTGTGTTATTTGACCCTCAGGTTGTCCCCGGTGAACGGACACGTCACATGCACATGTCATGACCCTCAGATTGTAGATGAAGTGAACACGATCTGAGTCACTGTTGTCATTTGAATCCTTTACTACTTATTGTAAAAATAACTTTTTTTTTTTTTTTTTTTTTACATCCGTTTAAATGAGGGTGCCGAAAATTAACCGGGTCTGACTCAAAGTGAGCACATTTGAAAAAGGCGTGCGGTCGTTATTATCTTTTTATCTCAAAGCTAAAGCTAGGTGTTAGCTTTGCATTAGCATAAACAAATACCTTGACAAAGTTTTTGCCTGGAAACGGAAACGGTGACACATATCTTTAGGTGCGGTTAAAAGGAGCAAACACTACCATAATACATCATCTGAAATGTGGTCATTATATTCACACTGCAGGCAAAAGTGACTCAGATCGGATTTCTTTACACGTCAGTCTTGAGTGACACTCGTCACAGCACTGAACTGCTTGCGCCAAAACGACAGAAAAAGGCAAAGATCAAAGACTGTGTACAAAATTTTCGCCTGGAGTCAAGGAACTACCCATCCCACAATCCATTGCGAATGATATTGTTTCTTCTTAAATGTAACTTTTGTAGTTGTTATAGTGTTTATGCTGTTAATACAAGTGTTGTTCTATGTTGTAGTTTGTGTTGTGGAAAATATAAACTACATTCATTGCTGCATTAAAAGGTTATTAGTTAATTTTGAGTAAGCTAAGTAACTAGCTAGCATGCTAGCAAATTATCCGTTCGCATTTAGCGCCGATTGGCGGGAAACATTGCCATGGTAACAGCGAGCTCCATCAACCGGAGACGTCGCTGTGACACTGTATGGTTGTGGGTAGTGTAGTTCTTTTCCCTGATATCGTGAATAAACCACGTTTTTCTTGGTTGAAATCATACAAACATATGTCTTCTACAGGAGCATATACCGTCGTTTTACACTGAGGTAGCTCTTGGTAAGTCTACATATGATGGTTACGACATTATTGCTAATAATCAAATCGACTATGGAGAAAATGAATGGGATTTTTTACTTCTGGAACCACACTGTTGAGCCCTATAAGTCTCTGCTGTCAAGCTGCATTAGCATTGACTCGTCTTTGAATAGACCACACACAGGTGTGACGCCCCTCTGAAATCCATGAGCAGCAGTCACAAACAAAGCCACAGAGAGCTCAGTCTGAGGTGTGAGTGTCAGACAGAGAGTGATGGCGGAATCTGCCCTGACCTGTGCAGCAGCGATCAATACCAACATCAAAACAGATGCAGGCAGACTTCCAGCAGTCAACCGATAGCTGCTCTCACACCTTTTGTTTTTTTGTCTTCTCTCTTTTCCCCTCTCTTCCTCCTCTGTCTGTCTTGTTTTTCTCTTCTTCTCCTTGTGCATCAAAGTTCCCACCGTCGCCCCCGGGAACGTGCAAGCCGAGCCGGTCAACTCGACAACGATCCGTTTTACGTGGACAGCCCCGAACCCTCAGTTCATCAATGGCATCAACCAGGGGTACAAGGTCAGTAGCAGCCCGCGCCCCCCCCCCCCCACACCCACCCTTCCAGCCATCACATCCGTTGACAGAACTGTCAGAGCTGAAGTTGTAGAATCACATTTCCTGTGTAGCAAGAGCGAGAGAGAGAAAAAAAAACGCCAAGGGGCAGAAGGTGTTTCGCGCCATCGTGAACAATGATCTTTGTTCACCCATTTGTCAGTCGGAGGTCATTCTCTTTATCTTTGAGGCCATTTTTCATCTGTTTTATTGTGAAGCTGCGTGCACATAATGATGAATGTCTTCATTATTTTGTCACGCGCCCCTGAGTGTAGTCCATCTCTTTGTCTCTTGCTTATTCCTCATGGAAACAAATGTACCCCACAGGGAATCATAAAGCCACATCCACGGGGTAGCTGTACTTTTCCAGTGACACTTAAATATGTCATGTAGGTTTTTTTTTTCTGCCTTGCTTTTTGTCTTTCTGTTCAGTATAGGACTCTACAGGCCTTACTTAAGGCTCACTGTACAAACCAGATGTGGAGAAAAACAAAGAGCCAGAGAGTGTGAGAGGAGATTAAGAGTAAGGCAAATGAAGAGGGAGTGCTGAGCATCTATACCTGTAACAACTGAGGCTGTGTAACTTATATACATTTGTGTGACACTGCTGCCTGTTAAGCAAATTGTCCTTCGGGGATTATAAAGAAATCCTTGATCCTTGAACATGTTTACATATGGAGAGAAGCCAATATTTTTCGTAGAAAATCACACAAAAAAATGTTTATATGTTGGAATATTCTACCTCAATGCTGATGCAAAGGGATATGTCATTGGCTCACATGGTGTAACCGATCATTTGTTGCTGACAGTGCAGTTATTAACAAGATTAAAGGACCAATCTGTAAGATATCTACTGAATTCAATCATAAAATGACCATATTATATCATCATTAAGGAAACATGCGATGTTGAAGTGCTGGCTTCTCTGACAGCAGTGCAGCAGCCAGTATGTCCTCCTTCTATGTTTAGATCCTGGTCCTGAATGGTCTGGATTTGTTTTAGGCCAGAGAAGGTAGGCACCCTCACACGGCTGCTTTGGACGCCCCTCGGTATGGAAGGCAAACGGCAAACCAACAGGTGTTGCAGCGATGTAAGCGGGCAAGCAAACTGGTTCAGATAGAACTGATTCCTGTGCTCTAGGGAGGGGGAGGAGGAGGAGACAGCTCTCTTTAATGTTTTGTTTTTGGACTGCAGTACCCATTTTAAACGCTAGGTGTCAGAGTTACATACTGCTCCTTTAAAGGTATGACTTACACGTACAGATTTCAACCAAAGACTTTATAATACTGGACATACTATCTTGGTTACAAAAGCAAAGCCAAAGAATCTAAACTAGAAATATTTCTACTAGCCAGCAGGGGGCGACTTCACTTGTTGTAACAATAAGTCCTATAGTATTAAACTAAATGGGAAATTACCTAATTCCTCACATTATTTATAACCCCATGGCAAACATTTTATTCATAAATACTTTTGGGTGTCTTAACAACATGATCCTATATTGGGTAAAATTAACAACGGCGTATGCCTAAGGGCGTGGCTAAGTGCCATTGACGATTATAAGAATCCCCGTTGTCAAAATATGGCCACTGCTGATCCCCAAAAAACAAGATGGTGATGGCTAAATGTTCCACCCTTAAGCCAGAGAGAGAGACTACTGTTAGTTTGTGTTAGAGTAAGAACGTGTAAGAGTTTTTGCAAAAGAAATGGTTAGCTGCTTTATTTTTCAGCTGTCAAGATAATTTCCTTCTCACTCACTCATTTCTGTTTTGATGTTTTAGTTGCTGGCCTGGGAGCCCACCAGAGACAAGGATATTTCCATGGTAACACTGGGACCCAACTTCCAGGACAGCGTCCACGTGGGCTACGTTACAGGTCTGAAGAAGTTCACAGAGTACTTCACCTCGGTGCTGTGTTTCACCACGCCGGGAGACGGCCCCCGCAGCCCGCCCAGAATGCTGAGGACACACGAAGACAGTAAGTGGCTCTTTTTCTACTTCTTCTGCTTCTTCTTGGTGCTTTTCATGCTCCTGTGGTGGTGAGGGGACGTGAGCGTCTCACAGAAACACATCCTCCAGGCAAGATCTTTTATTCATGCAGAGCCAAGTTGTGAAGTGGTGCTAATGACTGAGTATGTTCGGCATGCAGCCAGGATCATCGTAATTGGGACTCAGTCTCCTCAGAGATGTTAAAAACTTAATTTTCCTAAACTTATCACCAGGCACTTTTGTTAATAATTATCTTTAATTTGCAGATTTTGTTGTAACTACAGTTAAATGCAAT
This sequence comes from Tautogolabrus adspersus, assembly GCA_020745685.1. Classification (NCBI taxonomy): domain Eukaryota; kingdom Metazoa; phylum Chordata; class Actinopteri; order Labriformes; family Labridae; genus Tautogolabrus; species Tautogolabrus adspersus. The sequence goes on from CM036554.1 coordinate 19,407,733, forward strand.
ATTTCAGCAGATCAGCAATTAATTTTTACTACATGTAGAGCGTCTCTTTTCACATCAACCTCGCTCATTATTCTTTTTTGTCCCGGTCCAGCTCCTGGTGCTGTGGGTCACCTGAGTTTCACCGAGATCTTGGACACATCGCTTAAAGTGAGCTGGAGTGAGCCAGGCGAGAAGAATGGAGTTCTCACAGGTACGCTCACTATCACCCCAAAAGTCCAAAGAACGAAAGGAAAAGATACAGTTGGCACAATGGCCAAAAAGGAAGAGTACAAGGTTGTGTTGGTTCCATGTAACATAGGCCACATCCAGCACTCCAAGTACATACAGAAAACATCAGTCTATCATTTATTTATTAGGATAAACCCTTTGAAAGGTACCATCTTGTATTCAAAAGATTCCCAACCTAGCGTCAACCTCAGGTGTTGAAAAATGAAGCCAATGTGGAAGTGCAAAAAAACCTGAAAAAAAGTACTGTACTGACATGTGGATATTATTGCAGCTGTTTTCCAGGAGGCTTAAAGCCCGCCTCCTCTTCACCTCTTTGCCTTTTTCGAGATTGATCGAGAAGTAAGGGTGAGATTTCCAATATGGCGACCACCGTCATTGGGCTCATCAAAATGACTCTTCAGAAACCAATGGGTGACATCCCTGAGGCGACGTCCATGTTTTATATAGTCTATGGCCCAAACAAAAAGACGCATTTACAACATGACCAAAATTGACAACAAATCAACACCAAAAAAAATTACAAAAAATGACATTTTCAGTTTTTGGGGAAAAAAAATTAAGAAATGTGAATGTACATTTCACACATTTTAACGTACCTGTACTGTCCTGGAGCTGTGCAAATGGCAATAAACAAACACACACTCACACACACACACACACACACACACACACACACACACACACACACACACACACACACACGCACACAAATAGAACACACAGAGTGCGAACCACAATTTCCCCGTAGGGGATTAATAAAGTATATAAAATTAAAAAATTAAAAAATTAAATTGATGAAAAACATTACAGCCACAAGACGACCAAAGTAAAAAAAAAACGCTTGACCATGCCAAATGTGTGGATATTAGGACAGCCTCTTTTTTCATTTTTGTATGTTTTATATGAACAATGACATCCTAATGCCAAAGCTGCATGTGCTTATAATACACTAAATGCACTATTGAAGCGTTGAGATTACACTTGCAGGATAATCTTCAAAAGTCTTCCATTAAACATTACATTGCAAAAGAACCATGTCTCCTCTTCCAAGTGATGCAAAATAAATGTGACAAAACTCAAGTATTTCACGCAGAAGTAAAGCAGAGATAAAGGATGTTTTACTAAACGAGTAAAGGCATTCAATCATCATACCGTGTAAAAGTCTCCGAACAATAAAACAACCAGAGCAGTTAAATCTGTTTCTACCTGCACGAAGAGATGTTTGGCTTTTGGTTGAGTGTCTCCACTCGACACGAAAATGAGACTGAAAGTTAACAAAAGAACAAAATCATCTTTAAAAAGGATTTACCTTCAACTCGTCCAGGGATCAAAATACAAAATGTCTTAACTGAATTTCTTTTCCAAGGGAGCCACTGTTCAAATATTAGTGCCACTTTCTTCTGCACAAACTTCGAATAAAGAACAAAGTCTCCCACCAACTACATTGAAATTCAAGTGTTTGCAGAGGTTGAGAGTTCCCAGCATATTGTCAAGTGTTCTTCTAAAACATGTTGATGTGCTTCACACTCCCAGGAGACAAACACTGACATGCTTTGTGAAATTATTGATTTGGCAAGAAATGCTGCCTAATGCCTTATATGCAATCACATGAAAAGAGCTGCCGGCCAAGGAGCAAATTGCATTAACTTTGAGAGGGTAAGTGTGTGTGTGGGTGGAAGGAAGGGAGTGGGTGGAGGATGTGTGTAGGGAGGTATAATCACAGGCTGATTTCATTTGCTATATTACATTTTTGATGAAGTTAATTTAATATCTCTGTTAGTTTGCCCTGCAGCACGTGAGCTGAGAGTTGCAAATGTCGTCAAACTGCTGCTGAATTTTCCCCTCAGAGCATTCTCTGTCTGCCGCTCTGCAGGTTACCGCATTTCGTGGGAGGAGTTCAACCGGACAAATACGCGAGTTACGCACTACCTGCCGAACGTCACATTAGAGTACAGGGTCACTGGACTCACTGCTCTCACCACCTACACCATCGAAGTGGCGGGAATGACCTCCAAAGGCCAGGGCCTGCTGTCCTCCTCCACCATCTCCTCCGGCGTCCCACCAGGTCAGTGAACACATCATCGGTACAAAAACTGTAGGTTTAGAACAGTGATATTTATCTTTTTAATAGCCTTTTTTTTTCACAAAGAAAGTAAACCAAGTTGTTAAGATGTTAGTTTTATTGTCACCGCCCAAATTTCTCCACCTTGTTCCACTTCTGTCCAGTAGGAGGCAGTATTGCACATCATACTGGTTTTCTAACTGTTCAAGTCCCCATGAAACAGAACTTCGAGAGTATCTAACTGCCGTGTTGGGACGTATCTCCTACTGAAACTGGATAGAACCAATCACAAGGTAGAAGGCGGGACATAAGGTTGGAATACAGTTGATTGGACCGTTAGCTTCGACAAAGCTTTGTAATTGGTTGGAAATTAGTAAACGAGTGCAGTATGAGTCTTCTGACATTTTAAACATTGACACACACACACACACACACACACACATGCACTCACAGGATCCTATGGACATGCATTAATGGAGAGATGTCAGAGTGAGGGGGCTGCACATGAAAGAGCCCCTGAGTAGTTGGGGATAAGGGCACCTCAGCAGTGTTCAAGAAGTGAACCGGCACCTCTCCAGCAACAAGCCCAATTCCAGACTTGAACCGCACCAAGACTTGAACCATCTACCCTCCGGTTCCCAAACAAGTCCCTTCAGACTAAGCTATTGCTGCTACATAAACTGGCTGTGTGATATCTCCCTAAACGTCAGTAAGTCAAGGCTGAATGGGGTGTCGCGTGTGAAGTTCACACCTTTTATTTGAAAAAAAGAAAAGAAAACATGCAACACACTTGTAAGAAACAGACATAAAGACCTGAATGCAGTACATTTTAGTTCCTGCAGCTCCAAAAAACACTGGATCCTACATTTCCCATGATGCAACTTCTTGCCGTCTTTCAGTCAAGCCTCTTCTACCTTCTTAAAGCCTTCTTTAAAACTCCCCAACTCCACTCTGTGATGCAAACTTTTTTGTCAACATTTGCTGTGAGCCTTCATTTCACCTACCCCCCCCCCCCCCCCCCCCCCCCACCCCCCCCCCCCCCTGCATATTTACTGTCTCACATTAAACTCTGTGCACACACTGCACACCGTCTGGCGCCAGACACGATGAAACAGGATCCTCAGTCACCTCGGCTGGGATGGAACCAAAAAGAAAAAAAAAAGAACCAAAGAACAACCAATTCACATCTGCCCCCACGTCCGTGAAATAATAGCTCCCATGAGAGCTTTGAACATAATTACAGTGTTTAATGATTTCATATTTGCAAAATTGTGTAATAGAAATACAATACCCACGTCAATTAGTGGCGTGGCATTCAGAGGCCGTGCATCTGTGCATCATGTGAAAGGAAAAGGCTGTTACACTGAGAGCAGAGCAGCAGTTATCGTCCCGGCGTGGTGATTATTCTCATTGTATATGTGTAAAGAAAACACCTATGTGTCTGCAACACTGCAGCTTCAATTACCGCTCATGTAAATGACTTAGAGGTGGTAATTTCACTAACGCTGTGTGTAATCTGCATTTCATTAAGGGTTGAGTACACCGACATTGAAGCCATCTTGGGGAAAAGAATGGCTTAATGCACCCGCAGGAGTGATTTGATGTTTTTAATATCACGGCCACAGTCCAGCTCGCTACAGTTTCATGTTCATATCTCGGACTGGGATTTATGTAAAACTCTATGTTATGGTAGGTTTAATGTTTAATCTCAAGGGGGAAACGATGGAAAATGAATTATTTAACGCACAAACAAATCCGCACACATTCCTACCGAGAAAGAAGAAGAAGAATAAACAAACAAATAATGAGATTCATATACCGAAAAATGCCCTCCCGCTGTTCCTTGAATTCGCCATTTTCAGATTTGTTTCCCCTCATGGATTTCCAAGGAATAATCCATTCTTATTGTTTACCCGGCTGTAAGTGTAAACAGTGGGGTATCAGATTGAATCATATCTCCAGATAACTGCAGTGTAATTGACATTCATGGCATTGTCTCCGCCTGTGTACTTTGTGTAAGCATCTTTTATTTTATTTTTTTCACACACATCTAATCTTCTTTTGCTGTCATGGCAGAAGTTGTCAGCACAGGAGAGACAAATAAGACAGATTCAGCGATGTGTAGTATCTGTACGGCCACAAGAGGGAGCTGTTGTAGACAGATTTACCCTCAGCAGAGTCTTCAAACCTAAATGCTCCCTGTGGGAGAGGCAGCATCATTACAAAACATCCAGAGAAGTGACATTTTTTCGATTTCTTTTCGTCCAACTTTGCATCTCTGCTTCCTCATAGAGCTTCCTGGCCCTCCCTCAAGCATGGCGATCACCAACATCGGAGCGCGCTCCGTCACCCTGCAGTTCAAACCTGGATATGACGGCAAAACGTCCATTTCCCGTTGGCAGGTGGAGGCCCAGGTGAACCAGATTTATCACTGTTTCATTGTCTAGTTTTCTTACTTTTAGATGAATTCAAGATTTGGACTGAGATCTGATTTCAAGATTGAATAAAGATCTTTGTTGCATCCTTTTTCTTGTCACCAGGTGGGTGTTGTAGGAGAAAATGAAGACTGGGTGATGGTCCATCAGGTGACCAATGAACCTGAAGCTCGCTCCTTACAGGTTCCAGGTCTCAACCCGTACACCTTCTACAGGTAACAGACTGTAAAATGTGTCCACTGGCCTGCATTGAAAGGTTAAATTAAAGTAGATACATGAAGAAAAGGCTGTTAGATTATTTCCTATTATCAGGCAATAACAAACGTGTCTGCAGGCTTACTGCACATATGATTTTTGTATTGACTGAAAGTATGGAACAAGTCTTGGAATTATTTTTTTGAGTATTTTTTTGCCAAAATCCTTCTGCAGAAGTTTAATTATAATGTTGAACTCCAAACTCCAGGTTTCGGATGCGTCAGGTGAACATAGTGGGCACCAGTCTTCCCAGCCAGCCCTCCAGGAAGATCCAGACGCTGCCAGCTCCTCCTGACATGGCCCCCGCTAATGTCACCCTGCGCACCGCCAGCGAGACCAGCCTCTGGTTTCGATGGATGGTGAGTAGAAACCAGCTTCTTGTGTCTCTGAATGATCAATTATGTACTTACTCAGTCTGAGACTATCCATCCCCTCTCTTACTGTCAAGCCTCTGCCTGAATGGGAATACAACGGGATCGCAGAGCAGGTGGGCTACAGGGTCCAGTACTTCCGTGTGGGCTCACAGGGCCGGGGGCTGATCCACGTCATCCACGACCGTCTGGAGAGAGAGTTCACCATTGAGGACCTGGAGGAGTGGACAGAGTACGAGGTCAGGGTTCAGGCTGTGAACGGCATCGGGATGGGACCCTGGAGCACGCCGGTCAAAGGCAGGACGAGGGAGTCTGGTGAGTTAGCACCTTAGCTAGCATCCTCAGGGGAAATACAAAAGATTGAAGAAGACGAATAAATTGAGGATAATAGGGAAACACAGTAGTTAAAAGTAAAAGATATTGAACATAATGAGGGAGAAGAAGATGACATCCCTTAAAAGTATGTCTATAAAAGTGTGTTTTCAGAAGAGATTTACAACGAGAGACTGACTCTGAGAGCTTTACATTCTCAGGGAGGTCGTTCCAAAGTCGAGGGGCCGTCACGGCGGAAAGGGCGAAATATTTGTTTATTGTGCACCCAAAACAAGTTCACATCAACACCCACAATCCTAACATAACAGTATTTGCATTGGTTTTCTCAGCACTTTGCAAAAACTTGTTTTTTATGTGTGGAATATCTGTGTTAGAGTCCAATAAAACTATCAATCATAAACATACAGCTTCACCATATGCTATATTTTTGCATTCATGTGTATGCTTTTACCCTTTAACTCTATTTAAGGGAATAATCTGCGTGTCCCTCTCTGCCTCCACATTTCTCACTCGACGCTGGCCAGTGAGGAGTGGAAGGAGTGAAGAAAAGGAGTCTGAGGAAATTGAGAACACATGTACTCAAATAAGGAATTCCTGTGCTGCTATTTTTCCACTCACTGCAGCAGATTCTTAGGAATCAGCGCGTTATGTCCAGGGATGAGTTCCAGTGAGGAGGGGGGAAAAAAGGGCCTATTCTTCATTTAGTCCTTCTTCTTGTTCAGCAGGCCTGCAGGGCACGGCAGAATATCAGAAGCTACGTGCAAAAGCGCATGATACTGTATGACCACAGCTGATCCTCCAAACTGCATCTCTGTAGAGTTCAAATGAACAGTTCTGAATTAAAGGCAAACAATGGACTATTGAAGCGTAATGTTTTCGCCTCTCTGCTCTCTTTGTTTCTTCAGTCCCCTCCTGCGGTCCCACAAATGTGTCTACCTTCGCCATCACGTCCAGCAGCATCCTGGTGCGCTGGTTTGAGGTTCCTGAGGCGGACAGGAATGGTCTCATTCTGGGCTACAAGGTCTGATATTCTGCCTTTAATGTGATTCACCATTCATTCATGGAGCAGTCCAGGTCTTCATGTTAATATCCCCCCTGACTTCTCTCCATTAGGTGGTGTACAAAGAGAAGGACTCGGACAGTGTGGTCCACTTCTGGACAGTGGAGGGGAACGCCACCCACAGCGTCCAGCTGACCGGTTTGGGGAAATATGTGCTGTATGAGATCCAGGTGCTGGCTTTCACACGCGTTGGAGACGGACGGCCCAGTTCTCCACCCATCCTGGAAAGGACGCTGGATGACGGTAGGGGCAAAGGATAAAGCAACATTAAGGAGTGGAACAAACTCCTCTCAGATTTGAAAAGCTGCACAAATGTTGCCCCATCACAACGTACCTCATGGATTAAACGGACACGTGTCATGCCTGTATTGAGTGAAACATTCATATCTACAACATCATTTCAAGATTTAGTTTGCTTTTGTAGGTCATGAAGCTGCATCATTAATAACCAGTTAAAGTAGCTCCTGAGGGTTGTGCGTTCATGTCTGTTTTTCTTTCCTACAGTTCCAGGACCTCCAGTGGGTATCCTGTTTCCTGAAGTCCGAACCACCTCAGTCCGGCTGATCTGGCAGTCTCCATCACAGCCCAATGGCATTATACTTGGTTTGTAACAAGATTTCTGTTTAGAGATTTTTTTAATGTCTTATTCCTTGGTCAGCGTAAGGCCCAAAGGTGTAGCCTACTTCCTGGCGACTCCCAACATACTCTTAGAATATCTTTTCCCTTCTTGTTGGAGCACACAAATTCATCTTGTTATTTTCCGTCACTGGATCAGAGAGTTGGAGTCTCTTGTCACTAATTGGGGATTTCCTTGTGAGCGTTTGATTCATTATACATCTGTCGGATCATTTATTTTAAACTGTACAGCATGTCAGACCCACGCAGTAGCAAGCAGGAGCAGATGCTAGTGGGATCATTTGAGACGAGATAAAGCTGTTAGCCGCACAGTTTGCTTTTCCTCGTATTGTTAGGAAGGCAACACAAACAACAATGCCTCCACACATTTTTCAGCCTAGATTAGAATTTCAAATAGAGCTCCTTATTACACCTCCAATAAGATGATCACTGTGTCTCCTCTCCTCTTTAAGCCTATCAGATCACATACCACCTCAACTCCACAAATAGCAACGCGGCCACAGTGGACGTGCTGAACCCAAGCGCTCGCCAGTACACGGTGACCAGCCTGAAGCCAGAGTCCATTTATGTGTTCCGCATCACAGCGCAGACCAGGAAGGGCTGGGGCGAGGCAGCTGAGGCGCTGGTGGTCACCACAGAGAAAAGAGGTAACCATTGTATACAGAATGTGTTTTTATATCAACACTGAAAGAGATCGAGATATTGAGAGTATTAAAATAGTCCAGCTCCAGTCAGGTTGTGAAACTAGTCGTGTTTGTGGAGTAAAATGAATAATTAAATAGACAAGAAATCATAATCTATCATTGCATATAATGGTTTACTAATCTATGCAGCTTTAAGAACTGTTGCATTGGAGTAATACCACTCTTAAAGTCATGCTGCTGAATATCAGCACGGCAGGAGGCCGCTATAACTGGATCATAACCATGCTGATATTCAGTACAACAGCACGACCTCAAGTGTGATATTGCTTTAATTATTGAAGCCCACAAAAAACACTTTCTCAAATGGTGTTTTCAAGGTGTAAACGTATAAGAAACGGTGACAGAATTTGTTGTAAACTAGCAATCAGGACACTCGCAGCACAATTCTGAGAGCAAGCACAGGAGTGTGATCTCAGTAACGAAACAACTTGTTCTGCTGAGCTTTCCTCGCACTCGATTCCAGTTAACAGTCCAGTTAGCAGATGTGTTTTCTGAAGGAGTTGTTTGTGCCCTGTGGGTGTTTATCGGAAGCGCTCTGATGCAGTTGTAAGAGTGAATCAGTCCATCTGCCTCCCTCGAGGCATGTTTTGGATTGTTTAGTCTGCAACTTCCATTTTGGAAGTTGTATTCATTCATCAAAATCTTAATCCTTTTTGTTGTGTATCATTGCCTTTGCAAATTGCCAAACATTTGTTTCCTAAACCATTTTCCAAGAGCTCTGCCAATTTCAAAAATCTCCGTCATTACATATTTAGTGTTTCAGCGATTCTCCTTCCTCATTTTTACATTTCCATGCCTGTGTCCTTCTTTCCAGCTCGTCCCCAACCCACCAGCCGTCCAGTGGTCCCTCAAAAAGACGTTCAGGCCCGCCAGGTTCTGCTGTCATGGGAGCCTGGCAGCGACGGCCTCTCCCCTGTGCGTTACTACACGGTCCAGCTTAGAGAGCTCCCTGAGAGCAACTGGACGGTCCACTCTGCCTCCGTCAACCACGAGGCCGCCTCGTACATTGTGTCCAGGTAGATTGTACTTTCTAGCTTTTCACCTTTGCTGCAGCTTGTGTTTTTCTATTTGTTCTCTTTAGATTTAGAGGATAACACTAAATGAAACCATTCATCTTCTTTCAGTCCCACTGCTGCATTCGCTTAAATCTTCCTATCTGTGGCAGAAAAGGCAAATCGACAATATTTGCGCACATAATGATACTTCCTGGGTGTTACAGTCTGGCTTAGAACATAAACAAATGGTATGAATTGAAAGAAATAAAGCAGATGCAGCAGTCAGCACTTAGGTCTTAGTTGAAATTTGTGCTTTGTAGTGTGACTCACAAACTCGTAGCTCCCACAGTGAGACTGTATTTCTCTTTTGATGTCAGGGACTTAAAAGGTTTAAGATCCACTGTGGTAGTTTATCATCAAGCTCGATGTGCTTTTCTCTGCTTCCATCCCCTTAGGCTGAAGCCTTTCACATCCTACCAGTTCAGAGTAAAAGCCACCAATGACATCGGGGACAGCGAGTACAGCGAGGAAAGTGAAGCCATCACAACTCTACAGGATGGTAAGAGCGACATAATGAGAATATTCAGCACACAGTGTAAATATCTGATGAGTAAATTAGCCGGATCTTAAAGGAACAGTTTTGAAAAATATTCATATTTGCTCATTTGATGAGTTAGATTTGAAGATTGAAACCGCTCTCATCTCTGTTTGGTAAACATGAGGCTACAGCTCGGAGTCAATTAGCTTATATTAGCACGAAGACTTGAAAGAGAGGGAAACGTCTAACATGGCTTTGTTGGAAACTTTAGAAACACACCAACTCGTGCTTTGAAAGCCTACATATTAAGTTTTTCACTATATCAAAGTGTATAGAAGAAATGTTGCTATGCACTCTGTGCGACGTTATGTGCAGGGCGACTTCTTGTTGGACGCAGTGACTGTCCAGAGTGTCCATCCACCATTTTCCCAAGGCCTCCAGTGTCTCTCTCAGGGTCAGATGCTATTCTCAAAAGGATAATAGCCTATCATATAGCACTGTGTTGTAGGTCATCATTTTCATAAACTGAGGTATCTAACTAAACATCCTCCTTTCCAAATAATTTGAGCAATGTAAAAAGCATTGGCTAGTCAAGATCAAGGACCTATTAAGGTCATTTTTTAAGATTAAACAATGTATGTAACAATGCATTATTAGCTAATGTTAGCATTCAACCAATACTAGCTAGCATAACCATTTCACACAAACTTCCTCACTGTTATTTTGGCCTGCTGTTAATAAGAAAAGGGGTACATTTTTAGCTAAGGGTGATGCTAGCTAACGGCTACATTAGCCGTTGTAGATATGCAAGGAAGTCGTTTGTTGATAGCTTTAGCTACTGTATTTTTGTACAAGGACCTAAAAGGTCATTAAACATGTTGTGATACTTTGAAATATTGCTCCATGTCCCTCCAGATTTTTACTAATATTTGTGTTTTTCGGTTATACTTTAAAGTAAGGTCACAGTATTCGCCATTAACTAGCTGCTTATTAGCATGCTAATTAGTAGCCTACTGGCTCCTTATTAGTCATTATTAATCGCTTATTACTACCTTATTGGTGATCTTAACACACTTTGCTTAAAGCAAAATCATATTAAGATCATAATTCATGTTCAACAACTTCCTAAAGTTGTTAATTAATGGCCTATTAGCTATAGACTATGGTCATGTAGAACAAGGTACTAATACGTACTTAATAATGACTAATAAGGAGCCAATATGCTACTAATTAGCATGCTAAAAAACAACTAGTTAATGTTGACTATTGTGACCTTAATTTAAAGTGTTACCGTCTTTTTTTAGTTACCCGTCAATTGTGAAATTGTCAATTGTCAAGGATTCAGATTCCCTATGTTTGAATGACTTACATCCTGGAACACAGCACTGTGACTTTATATCAGATTGCAAACATTTGACATCAGAGGATAATGGGCCCTGTGTACTCATGGGAAATTTGTTACCAGACAGTGTCACGTTGTTGTTAAGATAAGATAAAGCTGTATCACTGACTCCATGAAAATGTGCGTTAAATATTGAATTATCTGTATAGTTATTATAGGTCCGATATCAATACTATGCTCCTTTGTTTCCCTATGAAAAGTGTTGAATCTCCGCATGAATTAGCCTATTGTCATGATGCAGACGCTCCTGGCAAAGGCTGCAGGTTACGTCATGTGGGCAGTGTGCACCATCTGCAGTTACCATGAGACAAGAGGCCAGCATAAAAGCCATGGAAAGCTTCGCCCAGTGGCGCTTTAACAAACTAAATAAATGTTCTGTCTAAATATCTTTCCAAATGCTATTTTTGACTCATCCCTCAATGGCTTCTCTGTTTTAGCTATTGTGTGTTTATGCTCCATGAATGCCACTGCCCATGGATAGATTAAGCCTCTTGAATTGCGCACATTTTCAGGTCAATTAAGCTCATTTATCTCACTTTTTATCGCCTCAGCGCCTGACGAAGCACCCACCATTCTCTCCGTCACGCCGCACACAACGACATCAGTGCTCCTCCGCTGGAAGGTAAGAGGACGCAGTGTCTCTCTTCTGTTTTTTTCCTCTCTCATTGTTTGCTAAATTTATGAAAGTCGGAGAAAGTTGGCTCTAATGAGAGACCATGGCAGTACACAGAGCAGGCCTGTACTTACATATTGGATGCTACTCACTTTCACACACACCCTCAATGTCTACCCCCACACTCACACCTGAATTAACAGGTCATAAAGAGGAAAAAAACAGGAGGCTCCAAGCCACAATTTTACTTTTATGGAGAACACTTGTAGGGTTTATAAGTATACTTGTTTTCTCGCCTCTGGCCCTGCTCTGTCATCTTGAACCATGGGGGATTTCTCATGTGACTCACCTGTGGATGAGCTCAGTCTTAGAGGAGTGTCTTTACTGTAAGTCTCTTCAATGATCTTAAGTTAGGAAACAAAACACAGAGCTATTAAGTGGAATCATCACAGTGAAGAAACATACAACTAAAACGCAGATTACGGTGAAATAAGCAATTTTTCAACCTCATTAGAACTCAAACTAGGTCACAAGAAGCATCCAAAGCTTTTTCTGGGCCTCAGTTCTGCAGACATCTGCTAGATCAGACTTAAAATTCCACTTTTTTCTCCCCCATTTCAGCCCCCCTCTGAGGAGAAGATCAATGGGATCTTACTGGGCTTCAGGATTCGGTATCGTGAGCTGCTGTACGACCGTCTCCGCAGTTATTCCGCTCATGCCATCCAAAACAGTGCATCCGCCTGGGCTGAGCTGACTGGTGAGGAATCACAGCATGATAATGTGATAATCTTCGTCCACTTTATAAAACTGCTACACACTGTTTTCTGCTCACCAGTATGTTCTTTCCCACTTTGGTGCATCTTCTTTACATCATGACTTGCCTGCTGAGACTTCACATTCTTTTTTGTTTGCCAGTGTTTATTTACCAATGATTTACATATGTGTGAAAAAGCATCTCAGGAAGATTTCAGGTGCAAGTTGTCTAAAACTGTGTTTATTGTAAAAGTTCAGTTTGTAATTCAAATGAAAATGCTTCAAGAATCTAAAAACAATAATGGAGGACACAAATTGCTTGTTAAAATTCATAGATCAACGGTAGGCCATTTTGTCTGCTAGCTGTACTTCACTTTTATTTTCAGACAATTATCAGACTCTCTGGGTTATTTTATGAGTCAGCAGAGCCATTGTTTCCACCAGAGGAAAACTCTCATACAGGCCTTTTCTCTTCCCCCCGGTCTTTACACTTCTCAGCAAAGCATTTAATCTTGTGATCACCAGCTATCAGCTACAAGCTATTATTAGGTTTACTCAGGAGATCCTCCGTTTCTGCTGCTTGGTGTAACTCGGCCTGTAATTTAACACTTGTTGAGTCATTCTGGGTCTCGGCTTTGATTACTGTGATTGTGTTGGTTTTTACGACAATAGTGATGCTTTCCTCAACTACAAAGTATAAGCTCTTTGACACTAATACTATAGTTTGTCTAATTCTAACTCTTTTTTTTTGTCTTCTCTTCTTTCCAACTCTCCATTGTAGCCCCTTACAGCATCCGCAATCTCAGTGAATCAACTCTGAATCAGTACGAGTTGGACAGTAAGTTCTTCAGTGTCTTTGTTGCACAAAAACACTACACATTCATGCATACCCAGTAATTCAATCCCCGTCTTAAGAAAAGGCTTTCGTTCTGTTGGATTTCGCCATATGCCTCAAGTGCCTTGCTGTTCTGAACAGTGATACAGGGAAAACCAGAGTGTCGACCAAATGAACACAACATTTGGCTGCTTACATACACATCATAATGGTACAAACACTTCTACTGAGCCCCGTGGAGGCACTGTGTGTACAGAAATTCTTGGACTCTGAGTACACAAGCTCGCACAGTCCAACACGCTCCTCAGTTTGCACATATCAGCTTATTTGGAGAAGCGCTGCTAAAGCAGATGGTCACATATTTCTCCTATAATTGCAGCATATGGCAGATTATAAGTGTTCATTTTCTAGTAGGAGTTTTGTTTGGGTGGATGAGACACCGATGAGGGACTGTGTACCTATTATCGCCCTACAAACTTTACAAAATGTGTTTAATATTGGATCTTTAACATTGTATATCAGTGGGAATTTAATTATAAAAAAAAATCACAATCTGGTGTTTAAATGAAACCCTAACTTTGTTTCTATGTTTGTTTACTTCTGTTGCAGAACTGAGTAAACACAAGCGCTACGAAATACGCATGAGTGTATACAACGCTGTGGGTGAGGGACCAACCAGCCCGCCGCAGGAGGTGTTTGTCGGAGAAGCAGGTACGTACACTTCCTGTCTGTTTAATCGACACAGTCTCAACAGCAGAATGAGTCGACCACACTCAACGCAAGGGCACAAGGCTTTTTGATATTATTTAGATTTGACAAGAATATACTTCCAAAAAGAGAAGTTCAAGTATAATGCATATTTTCACCACCTATTTGATGTTATTGTAATACTTTTCCCCATGTGATTTGCTCTTAAAGTATTCATCTATTATATTATTGTGTTATTTTGGAGATTCCCAACATTGGAGTATCATTATCTTTAAACCGTTGAAGAAAAGAGAGTAATCTTAAGTGACTACAGCATCTTATCTTTATATTTAAGTATTTTCCATTCAGGAGTAAGCATGCTAGATTCCAGGTGTATTCGATGTCGTTTAAATAAAGGTTTATAGTTGAGCTACAACAGTTTCTATTTTCTAGTATATTATTCCAATAATTAAAACAGGTTGAGCAAATTGTCCTTGTATTTTAATATGTAGTTATTTGTTTGATGGCTTTCCACAGTACCTACAGCCCCACCCCAGAAAGTTGCCATTCAGTCAGCAACAGCCACCCAGCTGGATGTGACGTGGGACCCTCCCCCTGTAGACGCACAGAACGGAGACATCCAGGGCTACAAGGTATGACTTATTAATCTGCAGCAGCAACAGTAATGTCTGTGTTTCAATCAATGCATAAATATTAAAATGTTTTGTGCTACAAAAGGAGACTATACATATTATTATAGTTGATAAGATTTGAATGAACATTTTGAGACTGTTAGCTGTTTTCCAGAGGGGCTTTCAATAAAAGATTTTGGGGTTTTTTCCTCAAGAAAACATTTACAGGAAATAAAATGAAATTGCTTTCCCTTAAGGGATTCTGAAATGGGATGAGTTTTATCGAAGCAAAAGTAGCTGCGTTCTCATGAGACAGCAGTAGACTTGCATTCATGTTTATTCATGCCTCTTGTGTTCCTCGTAGGTTTACTTCTGGGAGTTCAAGCGTAAGAATGAGACAGAGCGCCTGCGCACTCTGTTCATGCCTGAGGGAGGGGTGAAGCTGAAGAACCTGACCGGTTACACCACCTATATGATCAGTGTTGCCCCCTTTAATGCAGCTGGGGACGGGCCCCGCAGCCCACCGACAAGAGGATGCACTCAGCAAGCCGGTATGTCAATTCAACCACAAAATGCCATTGAATATCCTTACAAATCACGGATGTACCGTATTCAAAGGTAGCCATTTTCATCTGACTTTACGCCCACTGGGGGAGGTTTTAAAACTGTTTGATGTCATACACTGCTGTGTTTCAGGTCTACAAATTGTTTTAACATGGAATATCCTCCAAACGTGTGTCATTCAAATGCTCCCTAATGACTGAGAAAAAATAGCATAGTGGAAACAGGGAGGGGCATTAGGCTATATCTCAAGGTTGATTAACATATCAGAAAACCCTTAAGGCTTAACTGCTTAGTTACCAGAAAGTCACGTTACCATTGAACCAGTTCATAAAAAACAATAGCGTTAGAAAACTGTTACATCTGTTATCTTTAAGCTAACTCAACTGTTAGCTAGGAATTCATGCTTTGCCGATCGTTTGGCACTGTCAAACAATAATGCATAGGGCCTACAAGGAATTTTGAGTGCTAACTTAAGCATTAGCTTTTTGGTAACATCAACAGAAGTTATCAAGTATGTTGTTTTAACTTTTACACTGGCCTTATATTCCTCCAGATTTTCACTATACATTGTATAATTTTATTGCTGATTAATCAGAAAGACGTTGAAATTCGTCAGCCACTGTTTTACATCAGCTAACATTAGCATTACACATTTTCCTCATTCTGACTATGGAGTAAAAATGATAAATGATAAGAAGAAACTGCAAAAGTCCCTACCAAATGTTGTTAAAAAATATTAGCTAGCTAACGGTAAGGTTAGCTAACAGTAAGGTATGCTAGTTGCTCAGCTGCTTTAATGGCGTTTCCATTATGTTGCAGCTACAGCTAAGTCACAGATGTTAGCTAACAGTAAACTTGGCTAACAGTAAGGTCAGCTAATATGTGTGACTTAGCTTATATGTTATCCAGTATGTTGTTTGACCTTTAAATATGGCCCGTTTTTCGTAGTGATGTTTTGAAAAGATTGTGAGTTGTTTTATTCTGTTATTCCGGTTTTATGTAAGCTAACGTTAGCAATCCACCGTTTTCCTGTTAACATTAAAAGTGATATAGGACAAGATGAAACCGCATGAATCGCTACCTAATGTTATGAAAACATTAGCTAGTAAGTTAAATAGCTACTATGACTCATCTGCTTTAGCTAATAGCTTTATCCTACCAATATCTTGTTCAACCTTTATTATCCCTCTGTACTTTTTATTATTGTCTTCTCAGTTGCTCATCAATTGAGAAGTGGCAGAAGATTTGTCGGATCTACGTACGCACATTTCATAAAACTTAAACACACTGGCACTAGCATTCGAGCTTCCCACCCCTTAAACAAAATGGCTGTCGTGTGAAAATTGTGAATTATTGCAACAGTCAGCACTACTGCAATCAAGCAACACATAAAAACAAATATTTCTGTTTGTAATGAATAAAAACATGACAGAGAGGTGCTGAGAACAAGAAGACAAGCTGAAGATAAATGAGGTAAAAGGATGACACGACTAAAGCAGATAAATTATAGCTTATTCATGTTCAGTCATTTGTCATCTTTATATGCTGCTAATGTCAGTTTGGTAGTGCTCTTGCTGTTTTTCTCAAAGTGGAGGAGTCAACCAGGAGGAGGGAATTTGTTGTGAAGATGATGCTAATCGTTGCTGTCAGCATGCCAAACGATGTTAGCGGAACCACACACTGAGCATAAGTTCCTAATCAGCAAACCCACTCCAAACTCATTCGCTGAGTCTCCTGTTTTGTCTAAAAAATGGATGGTATTGAAATTCAAAGCATATTTTCTGTCTACAGGCATGCTACGTCTAGAACACATCCGGATCCAGCTGCTCCCATTTCTTTCTTTCTTTCTTTTTCTCCTCTATTTATTTCCCCTTATTTTCTTGTATATTGTCTTTTTCTTCTTGTTCCCTTCTTTCATACTCTCCAAAGAAAAACAAATGAACACCCTGTGTAAAAGAAGCCATTTTTAAACCGCTTCTGCTGCTTTTTTAATTTTCTAACTTGGCCCATTTTTAAGAAAGTTTAAGAAGATGTTCATAGATTTCCCTGCAGTTTCCCTCATGGGTCACTGTCATGACAATGAAAGCAGACGACAGGCAGAAAGGGGTGGTAGGGGGGGTTGGGGAGAAGCGCTGCATAGATAGTTATCCCATATTTTTCAAAAGAGGCTTTGTCTTCTGAAAGAGTCCCAACTGCTGCTGAACAACTTTTCCAATCTGCTGTACGGGATCTGCAATAAGAAAAGTTATAATAGCTGCAGATGTAGAATTTGCTAAAACAAATGAATAGTTCCAATAAAAAAGGAACACAACGGCAGCTATTTGCCTCTAGGGGGCACATCATCTATGCTGGTATTGTATTTTTTGCCTGTAGGGTGTGACACTTACAAGTTATCTACTCAAAAGAGTTATATGGTGATAGAAATCTGCTACGATAAGATTAAGCTACGCTAACTAAGCTAAAAGATAGTGTGTTCTAATTTTGGACAGCTGGGGTTGTTTTTTGTCCTTTTTTAGGTTAACCAATCCAAATGTGTCCTTTGTAGCTTTCAATGTTCTGTATCGATTAATGGTTTTCTTAAATCCTCTCAAAGCTTGATTGCTTTGTAGCTAAACTTATATGCTCAAGTCCTTTCCAAATGCAGACAATTTAACCACCATATGTCAAAAAAATTGCCACTGGGGGAAAATAACCCCTGACACATTTAGCTAAATGTTTTGAATATGTGTGTTCCAGCTCCCAGCGCTCCCAGCTTCATCCACTTCAGTGAGCTGACCACCACCTCGGTCAACGTGTCTTGGGGCGAGCCCACCTTCCCTAATGGCATAATTGAGGGCTATCGTCTGGTCTATGAACCCTCCACACCCGTAGATGGTAAGTTCTCTTTCCTTTCTTTTCTCTGCTAAAAATGCCTGCTGGCTTCTATTACAACTTGATGCACACAACAAGATCTAGTAGTATTTTAAACTTGTGTAAAAATGTAAATTTTCCTAATATTAGTATAACTTCAACTGGTAAAAAAATCTTGTGGTGTGCATTTTCTTGGCCTATCGGCTAACCATCACCTTGACAGTAACAGCTTGTGTTTCATTGCAACCTTTTTCCCATTTTCTGCAATCATTACAAATGATTTTTGACTGCAATGCCAAAACAAAACTTATTTCCCACTACTAATTGCATCACTGCGTATGTGTTGTTGTGTTTGTTTGCCCGTGTCGAGTGTGCTCCCACATTGCCTGGCCTGTGTAAGACCTGCTCTAAATGTGGTTTGTTTGTCTAGAGTCCTCAGTGGCCTGTGCCGACTGTCTCCACTCCCCCTCCCCCCCAGGCGTCAGTAAGACAGTGACGGTGGACGTGAAGGGGAGCGGCCCCTTCTGGTTGAAGCTCAGAGACCTGGCTGACGGCGCCACCTACAACTTCCGCATCCGGGCCAAGACCTTCATCTACGGTCCCGAGGTGGAGGCCAACATCACCACCGGCCCCGGAGAAGGTAGTGACCGTGGTGTTTGCTGTGAAAAGTGACTCATAACTCTGTAGACCCCGGGCAAAGAGAGTATCTCTACTAAATCCAAACAAACAACTCTATGTCCAAAATTAAAAGAACATTTGTTGAGCTGCTCCTTGGAAAAACATAGTTTATCTCCAGATGTTTTTTTATTTTTATTTTAGCCTTTTATTTGGATAGGACCTTGGATATATTGATTGATTGAATTTATTTTCGTGTCATGCACACAAAGTGCCCAACCCTCATGGGATACAATAGAATATTCAGGGAGAGAGAGAGTGGGGAATGACATCCGGGAAAGGAGTCACAGGTCAGACTTGAAACCTGGCCGTCCACTTGGAGGACAGCAGCCTCCGTAGATGGGGCACAACCTAACCGCTATGCCATCTGCACCTCACAGCTGATATGATTTTGAGCATAAAAATTAAACTGACAAATTCCCTTATTGCTTTTCCTGACAAAACATCACAGCATCCATAAGTGAATAGAGAAAGAGATACTCAGGGGCGAATTCACTTAGAATGGATTGCGGCCTCTGATAGCACAAAAAATTGTGCATCGTTTGCTCTCACTATCCTCTCCATCTTAATGTCTAATTCACAAAGCATATAACACTAATGATATTCCAGAGCAAACACGCTCGTAAAGTTGTCCACCTCGTGCAGTTTGCATTTATTGCTGTTACTGAGCTTTAAGAGAAGCTATCTGCAGCTCCACTCTGCACAGAGCTGCATGCTCATACTGACGGAGCTCAATTCCATCCACATAAAGATGACGAGTTGGGAAAGAAGGCGACACTTTATCAGGTTCATTCTGAGGCCAGGCTCTAAGAATGTGATATGCGTTTCACTGTTTAAAACACAGATTCCCATGGAGTCAGCAAGCAAGGGCAACTCATACTGAAAAAGAAAAAAACAGCCACTTCCTTGTTCTGTGTAACGGCACAAAACTGTCTACACACATTGGGACGAAGTGTCCCAATGCCTGTCGTGTTGGGCAGCCTAACCCCTGATTATATTAATAATAATGTCAAAGTTATATACAATGCTTTATTTACAGCAATTTCTTTTAGGTCATCTATAGGCAGAATTCCTGGTATGATTACTGGAAACTTTACACATCATATACCTTATAAAATGTGTGGCGCAATAACCACCAACTCGCAGCAGGTGGTCGTTTTCTGACTCTAACTTGAATGGTTGAAAGTGTGGTTGTTATTTTCCTCCAAATGACTGCTTAGGGCTCTTTTAAATTTATGTAAACTGCACCGGAGCGGCAAAGAAACAGAGTTTGCGCTGCAGTGCACTTAGAGGAGCGTTTAACCCTTTGCATGTGCTCTATGAATACACGGGTTGAGCAGGTGCAAAAGCTTTGCAATCCATTTGTGAACCAGACCCTTAGAGTTCTAGATTAACAACAGGAACCTTTTGGAGACACGCAAAATTTCAATATTATGATTTATACATCCAGTTCAGACTGTTGATTGAAACAGTGATGATGAAACATTAAAATATTTACAATACAAACCTTGATCTTTATTTTCTTCGATTTGAGTCTCCGCAAAGAATGTCCAAATCAGGGGTGCTACCATGTGCTATAGAGAAATATATCATGGGTGCTCCAGGCAATATGCTCTATATCTAGTTTTAAATGCTTCACCTTGATACTTTACTTTTTCTTCCTCAGGAGCCCCAGGACCCCCAGGAGAACCCTTCATCACCCGCTATGGTCAGGCCCTGACCATCCACTGGACCAGCGGGGACCCAGGACGTGCTCCCATCACACGCTACGTGATCGAGGCCAGACCTTCAGGTTAGTTTCTTAGCTTCACAAAGACACGTTCCAGAAATTCACCACTCTAGTCATGATTTTGCTAACCTTGCCTTATGTAAGCCCCTGTGATAGTTTAAAATAAGGAAAGTGGTGGAAAGTGTCAACATCTGCCGCCCTGGTGTCTGTGTCCATGGTATTTTAATGGCTTATTGATCGAGGAGCTGCAGTTGAGACAATTGGTGTCCGGTTTCAGGTGTGATTGACAGGTCGTGGCAGGGTTAAAATGTTGATTGATGGAAGGGGACTCGCGGGAGAGGGATGTGTTTCACCATTTTGCAGGTTCAATTTAAGAAGGGGTGCTCAGTCCAGATGGTAAAACCAACCCCTCCGCAGCCCCCATTTCCCTCTCATCTTCTGATTTCCATATGCCAGGGGACATAACTCTCTGAAGTATCATATGACTTAATGACTTGTTTTTGTCTTCAAATCAAATTACATAAGCGCTTCCAACTTTTTGTCTAACTTCAGCAACATGACAGATGAACTCCAGCGTTTGTTTATGTTTGCGTATCTCATTAAAAGAGTCAAAGTTACACTGATGTTTACAAGCAGCGATGTGTAATAAATGGCGTCTGGCAGGATCTCCAAAGCAAGCGGCATGACATCTCACATTGCTGCCTTTGAAATATGGCCGCCGCCGCTATTTATGATGTAGATTTGGTTGCTGTAAATTGAGCAGTAGTGAAATTGATGGATTGTGTAATATTTGTAGGAATTATGAATTACCCTGGGAGATGGCAGCCAGAGCGTAGCCTTGAATCAAACAAACAAACAGCCTGTTAACAAAGACTTATTGACTTTGTTGGATTGTTTTACAAGTTTTTTCGCTGTCTCTTCTGACCCAAAGTTGCAACTTTCACCTGGTTACAGATGAGGGATTGTGGGATATCTTAATCAAGGACATCCCCAAGGAAGTGACATCGCACACATTCCCCATGGACATCCTAAAGAAAGGGCTTAGTTACGACTTCAGAGTAATTGGAGTGAATGACTATGGCTATGGCGCACCAAGTCTACCTTCTCCTTCTATATCAGGTGAGTTTTCAAGTATTTGTTGCTCGAAACTTGAATTATATTAAATTTTAGACCTAATTTATAACATTCAGACATTACAGAAATCTTCGTAGTTGTTCTTAAAAAACATTACATTCTGTGTGTTTTTCAGCCCAGAATGTGGCCCCTTTCTACGAGGAGTGGTGGTTCCTGGTTGTGGTTGCTCTGGTGGGGCTCATCTTCATCCTGCTGCTGGTTTTCATCCTCATTATCAGAGGACAGAGCAAGAAGTATGCCAAGAAGGCTGAATCAGGTGAGTGCACACAATAGCACAGTGAAACAGAGCGTTTAACCATTAGTGAGGCCTCGCTGCTATCCCAGTGGCCCAGGCGGCAAGGAATCCAATGACTTGCCTTTTTCTTATAAAGAGTGACACTTTATATGGGAATTAAATCATTTCAAATTCAGAGCTGTGAACTCGGGGGTAACTTTTTCATGGCACATTTGGAAGAATCAGATATTTGAGCGAGCAGCAGGAGAACAAAAAAAGGCAGAGAAGCAGAGACAGAGAGGCAGGAGTGGGGGGGGGGGGGCATACTTGTCCATTCAGTGCGGCTCTGACATCAGCGGGTATTTCCCTCTGCTCAGCACTTCTGCCATGCCTGTTTAGCTGCCAGGCAGGAGGGGAGGGGGGTCCCTGTGGGTCACTGCCCATCTCTCTGACTGACGGAGGGAAAACAAGAGGTTCCTTCTCACTCCCACACAAAGAGGCTCTCAAATGCCTCCATATCCCCCTCTAGGAATCTGTCTCCGGGCTGCTGGATCTACCCAGCGTTTTGTTTTTTTGTTCTTCTTTTTCTGTGTGTTTGCGTTACCATCAATTGACCTCAAGTTGCCCTGGAGCAACCGCGGAGGTCCCAGCCTCTCTGCGGTCTCCCATAAGTCTTCGGATGATTGAAAGTGGGTTTAACCTGTAACATGCACAAGCTGCAGCACAGGCTAACATTAATCTACCATAGAGCAGCATGGCAAGGGTGACACTTTCAGTTTAAAGTGTGAACTGTTTGATTGATTACGTGAGGCACTTGCAAAATACTTGTTATGTCCATTCATGTGTCATCTATAGACAGTGTTTACACAGAGGGGCTCACTCATTTATCACATTCTGAAGCATGCTGTGCATGCCTCTCTATAACTAAGAATACATTTGTCAGTTGTGTATGTTGTTGAAAATGCCCTTTTGTTTAATATACTGTTTAACTTTGTCCAGTCAAAGGTTTATGTGAAAATATCAAAGTTCCAGTGTGCCTGCCCACTGGTCGCGAGACTAAAATGTGGGATCATTTGCTCTCATTCCTTTTCCACTTTTTTTGCAAAAGTGCCGTAACTAAGCTCAGCCATCATCACGCCTTTGGACATTCATGTTGATTACGTGACTGCGTAATATTGGTGTCCCAGTCTGTGAATTCACATTGCGTTTCGGCGTTGCGGAAGCACAGCACAGCGGGAGCTCCACATAGACACAGTTAGACATGCACACACACACAGCGCTGCGCTCCCTCACTGGCTCTGCTGAAACCTTCTCACCTCTGTAACGCCTCTGAAGACGGTATAGAGGGGAGATCACTACGTCCCCCCATTACGCCTCTGCGACATTCAGATTGAAAGCAAAACATCACAGGGGTGTAAATATCGCGGCTTGAAACAGCCATCTGAATAGGGCTACTTTGTGGCAAGCAGAGGAGACAACTCACTCTAAACGCTGTTTGTTTAACTAGGAGAGCAAGGATGACGATAATTGTGATGTAGCCAATAGTATACACACTTTAAAAGTATCACTTTGAATAAATGACTCAGTTACATTCATATTGTTCAAGTTTTATTCAAATTTGTTTAAACCAAAGAGCTGCTGGACCGTCATTTAATCCAGCCTCCACTTCCTAAACAGCCTCTACTTTAAACTAGTTACCATTGTAACCGTGGTTCTCTGAGTAAAGAGACTCTCTCTCTCTCTCTCCACCCAGCTACATTCAGTATGTGCAGGATTCCCGTATATATGGAATAGAAAGATAGAGAATACCATTGAGAACAGCTTTTACCCCTCATTCTGCCATCATCGTCCTTCTTACAAAAAAAAACAACTCATTATTGTTGTATTCATTTTCATCAATAAAACACCCTTGTGAGTAGCTGGCTGGATTACTAGGACGTCCCTGTTCCAACCAGCTGTGCGTGGCAGAAGTGTGTTCAGTCAAATTGCTGGCGTACAGTGGGCGAGCACGTTCAGACCCCTGATGTGTTATTTCTGTTATTAACCTTAAAGTGCAAGTTTGCTTCTTTGTCAGTGTTTTTTTTTGTAAGAAACAGATCTTTAGACATTAGATCTGAGTAAGACTTTAACAGAAACCTCTCATGTGTTTCTTTAATACAAGTCTACAGCTGGCAGCCTGTTAAATTCTTAGCTTACAAAGATTGGATACCAGGAGGAAGAGCTAGCCTTGCTTTCTCTGAAGGTAAAGAAATCCACGTACAGATAAAGCTTAAACTCACTAATTAACACCTCAGGATTAATCTTTCAAGTCCTAATGCTAAGCTAATCATTAGAATACTTTTGCTCCATATTTTGCATCTCGGATCTTTTTACCAAAATCCTGGTGAGAAAGAAGCTAAACCAATGATTTACTGTTGCTTTAATTCACAAAAACACTTTCACATGAGCGTTAATTTGGACTTACTTGAAAGTTAGAAGAAACATTCAATCATATCTCAAGGTTTTACCTGTTAAAGTCTCAAAATTACAATAATTATGATCATAGAAAGACCTGGCATCTGAGAAAAATCCCTTTTTTCCACCGTTAATTTGAAGCTTTGTTAGTATTTCTTCTTAAGGACATACTATCAACACAAAATACAATCATAACTTCCCCTCAAGCAACTCATTTATGACCTGAAAGGCATGACAAAATCTCTGTGATTCACTAATTCATTGTAGTTGTGGTTCATCCAACCAGTTAAATGACCACGTCCATTTTTTTTGTCTTGTAAATCATCATTTTGTCTATTCAGTCACTCTCTGAACACATCGTTGATGAGTTCCATTGGTCCTCCCGCACACTAACCCGTGTATCCATCTGGCCTGTGGTCACACAGTGTCTCTGTACGTGTGTCCAGGTAACAACTCCAACTGTAACGCTCTAACGCACGGCGACATGGTGAGCCTGGACGAAGGTCGATTCCCCGCACTGGAACTCAACAACCGACGGCTGTCTGTGAAAAACTCATTCTGCAGGAAGAACGGCGTCTACACCAGGTCAGTGACCCACGCGTAAACATTTGACAAACCAGTCAAATGAAAGTGTTCAACTAGAGGATTAATTTGCAGCAAACATTTAATTAGCTTGTGGAGAAATAATTGGGTTATGCATGGAAACTTAACCTCGCGGCTGAAAGTATTTCCAGTTCTATGGAAAAGAAAATTAACTCTCTTCGCTTGACATCTCAGACTTGAATTTTCTTCTATTTAAAGGCAAGAACTAAACGGACTGACTGTGGATGCTTTCTTAATGAGCTTTTTATGGCAGTGAATCGTTGCTGTAAGACATGAAGCGTGTTGATACCATGACCTCATTTAAAGCCAATCACTCATTCTGACAGCTACACGAACAACACCGAGTTAAAGTCAAAGATTGGATCTGACTGTATACTTTGCTTACAATCTTACGTACCTGCTTATATAAGAGGGTGATTTAGAAACAGTCGAAAGGTTTGTCGGTGTTGCAGAGCCTTCTGTAGTATTACTGACAGGGTGATGGGATTTGGAGGAGACTAGTGCACTCTCATTTCATGCCCAAAGGAAATATGTTCCTGTGTGCAGAACTGCAGGGGTGATTCCAGGGAGGGGGGCTGGGATGTAGCCCTGTACAAAGTGCCAGTTGTCTGAAATGTGTAATGCACAGAGGCGGAATGGCTTGGCATTGTTGTTCCTCATCCATTGGAGGATTTAACAGAGGCCTAACATGGCTGAGTTGGTGGAAGTGTGTAACGTCAGAGATGGCACAGCGGAACTGCACTGTGTGTTTGTGCGTGCCTGATTGTGTGTATGTGAAGCTCAAGCTTTTGGTTTGCACCTCGCACCTCCTCCCGTGCTTACACAACGCTGTAACGCAATGTGAAATCACACACTGGAACACCATTATTGCGCATTTGCACATGCAGTGTATTAGTACTAAGGTATAATGATGGGGGAACTTGGGTGTAAAGGTCTTGTGATTGGGTACCCTAGGTGCCACCACACTCTGATTGGATATCTCTGGTCAGAGGAAGGACTTAAAGGTATAGCACACAATTGATATAGCAGATATCAAATCTATGATAACTTGTTGTTCTTAGCTCTGAGTTAACACTGACTGGACCGGGATTCCTTCAGCTTGTTTCTCAAACATGTTTCATACACGTTATCTTAGCCTAAACCCCTCCCTGTCCAACTGTTATAGCCCTGCCATCATATGCGAGAAGAGAGACGACCCCGTCCAGTCAGGGAAGCTGTTTGTAGAGGCCAGATGGCGGAGTTTCTTCTCAAGAGAACAATTCCAGGAGAACCAACCATTTCAAACAAAAGACTGTGTTTGGTCTAAAATACTTCAAAGCATTAAGAACCGAATAAACGTCGGGCTGCATATCTGAATGGTGATGAGTTCTACAAATGGCTGCACTCGGTCAGTAGAACACTTAGGGAGCGGTGGTGGGAAGTAGTGCGCTGAGTGACAGTGGAAGTATTGCCAAAGAAAAGCTTTGTTTTGGTCTTAGAGACTGGTGCTAAAGCATGAGGTCGTCTGGACATCTACTGTAAAGGTCACATATTATACCTTAAAGTTCAAACCAACTTTTTGAGCTGTTTGGCAACAGGATTTAAGCAGCATTTTGGCATTTTAATGTTCATCATTTTCTTTTGTTGGTCCTTTTTTTAAAAGTGGCTTTGGAAGATACATTTTCTCTTTGTGTCCTTAAAGAATGACGCATGGAAGATGTATGTGTGTTGCCACTTTGATGTGTGATTTATTACATACCTACACACACAATCTAAGAATGTTAGTCAGTTCCCTGATTGGGCCACCCCAGTAAGAAAAAAATCTGGACACACCCCTGCATACCTGTACAAGTCTGCGTGCCCATTTTGTAAAAAGTTAATTATTCTTTTATGAGAATGTTCGAGGAATTTATTTGGCCGTGTGCATTTGTATGTGTGCATGTAAGTGTGTCTTCGAGGACAGATCAAAGCAGGTCCAGGGCTTTGAGGAGCTTCCAGGGGGCTTCCCTATTATGTCTCCTGCTTGAAGTGGGAGACCGGGAATGAAAGAATGCACAGATGTACTTTCAGAACCAGCAGTCTTTGAACTCAGCCCAAAGCGGAGGAGCCCAAATCCAGACACCTGAGCCTCCGATTACAGCTTAATGCCACATCTTGATCTCCGGTCTCAGGATCCCAAAGAGAGGGTGAAGTGCTCTGCCTTGATACCCGGATCGGAAATCAAACACATTCTTAATCCTGCTGTATTCAGTCTGACTCAGAGCTGCGTCAGACTGCAAATGACATTTACGGCTGATTCTGCTTGGAGACTTTCTCTGCATTTGTATCCAGATGAACAAAAGGGGCCGATATGCATGTTTCTGTAAATTCAATCACAGTCAATGCAGTTCAGTTTTGGTGACAGAGGTAATAAATGATAAGATATAAGAATATTCACTTGTTAACCACAAATTAATTAAAGAAAAGTATCAGATATCCGTATAACAATGAAGGAACTAAAAGTAAAAAGTTGTCAAACAAAAGAAATACTCAATTAAAGCCCCTGTGATGAGTTTTTAACTGGTTAAGAAACAGAATAAAATTAATACTGATCTCCTCTTTATGAGCTCCAGAAGCAAATGTGACCATCAGTGACAACATTGATTATTTCTTTTTGGCTGTTTTTAAATCCTTCGACCGCTGCCAGGGGGTAGGTGTCAGACAAAATGATTAAACAGCACGCTGAAGAAAAAGCCTTTTCTTTCCATGGCAAATGCTCAAAAAGACTGAAACATTGGATTGTTAAAAGAAAGCAGGATGAGACCCCCCATCCTAAATAAAAGAATAACTGCATATACAGGAAAGATATACAGAATCAGAATCAGGTTTTATTGCCAAGTACATTTACACATACGAGGAATTTGTCTTGGTGTATTGGTGACATAAAACGGCGTTAACGCACAAAAACAGAAAAAACAACGCGCACCAACACACAGAGGCGTTTCCGCAGCGCCATCTTGGTGTACAGAGAGGTAAGTGTACCGCTTTGTGTAAAGGGGGCGCCAAAATCGACACAAAGCAAATGTTCCTCTCAGTCCTTTAAAGTACAAATACAAGAAAAATCTACCAAAGTACAGTTACAACGTATTTTGTATTTAAGTGTTTCACAACCCAGATTGACTGAAAACACTTGCATCCAAATTGGTTCCTGTTCAACGTCACAAAAAAATCAACGATTACCATTGTTGTCATACATATACAGCATCATTCCTCTGTGGCTTTGTTTAGTCTCTTTGAACAGTGTAAAACCTTCTTTGACACCCTCTTTTAGGGTCTTGGGAGGTCCTGGTGAAGTAATTCATTGAAGATTAACATGGTTTTAAACACTCTTGAGTGACAAAGCTCTTGAACACTTCAGACATGTTAATGAGTCCCCACAGGCGACTGTAGCGAGAGGAGCGCCTGATAATGACTAAAGACCAGGGGCAGATTTGATTTCACCCCTTGGTTCTCATTTCTTACCCAACCTACTGCTGGCTGATTTTATTTTTTTCTGCCTGAGGATTAAGTGGACCCGTCTCTATCCAAACTCGAGAGCTGATAAATAATTTACGCCTCACTCGACAGTGGATGAGAGTCAAGGAGGAGAGGTGAAAGTGGGCTGAGTTTTCTCAATGTTTTTAAACAGGCAGTTTATCATAATGCCCCAGCGGGCTCTCAATAGCATTTCTTCACATTGGCTGCAGCTCTTTGTTTGGCTGTGTTGTAAGGAGGCCTCGCTTGCAAGGACTGCTGAGGAATGCAGGTTGGTAAAGGTTACGTTCAAGGGTCCTTTAGGGAATAAGTGCAGATAGGAATTCAGATTTGTGATTAAGACTTTGTTGTGATGTTTTCTGAGTTAGACCAGGTTTCAAAGAAATATCTTCATGAATCAATCTGGGTATTTTGTTATCTCAAGCATACATTTTCTTGGCTGTAAATATTATTATGAAGCACTTTTGGATTAAAGGGACCCTCCAGAGTTCTGAGAAAGTTTGAAGTACCAAGGCCATTATCTTGTGTTGGCATTAAAAGAACTTTGAAGGGTTGTGCGCTCCACACTGCAGTTTAGAGGACATATTTCATCTCCAACTTCAGAGTAGACACTTTACCAACAAAAGAGGAACCATGGTAGAGAGCACATTGATTGGCTGAGCACATGGTAAGAGGCAGGACTTAAAGGTACAATATGCAATATTTTAAAAACACTGATAATTGCAGATATCAAATATATCTTAATAAATATTTTGTTTAGTAATGACCTTCAATAAAAGAGTGAAGTCAAACTCCCCCTTGGTTTGTTGTTCTCAGCTCTTGGTTCACACTGACAGGACGGCGCTTCCTTCACCTTGTTTCTCAAACATGTTTTCGTACGTGTTTTTTTTTAAACATGAGCCCCCACATTCTACTCACAACTACCATACTTAAGAACTTGCTCTTGCTCTTTCCTCTAAAAATGACAGAAACACAAACAAATCAACCAACAGTGAAGTCTCCATTTGCGTGTCCCCTCTCCAAAGCTATTACCATCATTAAACCAGAAACAATGAAAACACATTCTCAACCAAAGCATCTTCCATCTTGTTGTTGTGTGTGGCTTTCCTTAAACCAAATGCCTGTGGGCTTTCGTGATGTCAATGTTCCTTTTGACAGAGAGCACATTAAGACAAACAATTCACCAGTTGCTAGACTGATCAGTCTATTACTACCGATATTACACATACTTTTACCACTACTACTGACATTGGGTCTTTGTAGATATGCAAATATGACAGAGTAAGGTCTAGAGCTGCTCTTTTGTAAAGTGTCTTGGGTTAAAATATGTTATGAATTGGCGCTATACAAATAAAGATTAATTGATTGATTGAATTCATTTCTCTCCATTGGATAAGTATTTATCCGTTTTTTCACTCTCATCTACTTAAGCTCACCCGACAACTTTTTCAGCACTTTTGAGCAAGTGTCAAGTCACGTCACATTTATATAGGACGATTAAAAACAGCAGCAGCTGACCAAAGTGCTGTACGATGCATTAAAAACACAATATACAGGAGTTCACAACATCCACAAGAACAAAGAAACAGCAATAAAGAAAGCAACAAAGGAAACCTGAGAGAAACAATCTTTTCAGGACCAGCGGACTCAAACGCTAACATGTAAAAATATGCTTAAAGACAGGACTTTAAAGAGTCAACAGAGGGGGCAGACTTGATGGAATGGTGGAGGCTGTTCCACAGTTCCACTTTGACTGCAAAAGCGTGATCAGCTTTGAGCTTGAGCCGCGAGCGTGGAACAGCCAGGAGGCCCGTGTCTGACGATCTAAGGGGCCTAGATAAAGAGTACGAGCTAAGGAGGTCGGTAATGTACAGGGGGGCAAGCCATTCAGGGCTTTAAAAACAAACAGCGCAACCTTAAAATCGATATCGAAGTGTGAAAGCACTAACGGTGAGTCTTTTTCTAAAGAATAAACAACCACAGTTTCACAGCGAGCTGTAGATTGCATCGTTTGACACCTACCACATTGCAACAGTTACTGACCTTTAATAAAACTATAGAGAAAGAACCAATCTTCTCACAGATGGTCTTGTTTGCTTGTATAGGTCATGTAGAGGCATTAGTGTTCATTTCATCCTGCTTCATAACCAGCTAAAAACTCCTAACAGGAGCTTTAATAGGACAGAAATAAATGCATAAAAGACATGAGACATACAGGGCTTTCACACATGCAGAAAACTCCTGAAAAACTCCTGATATTTCCAGGAGGAGCTGTATGTGTGAACACAAACAGACACATTTTTCACTCGGACTTCACCCGGAGTTTCTTCTGCCAGACCCCTAGTATTTTTTCCGCAGCTAGTCCGAGTGAGCTGATGTGAGAACACAGCAGGATATTATCCGGAGAATTCACCTCGAGCCAAAGGGAGGAGGTGGTGACATTTACAGTATATACTGTGAGAGGTGTCAGTGCATTGACTGCCTGCCCATGACCGCTACGATCTCCGTGCACGTAATTAAACGGCTACGTTTTCTGTTCGCCAGTATGTTGTTCTCCGCTCTTTTGCTGACATTGTGATTCCGCTGAACTACACGTAGCATTGATATAAAGGCAAATATTCTCATTATAGCATCGTACAGCGGACTCTGTTGCTCCGTCCGCTACTTTTGTGTCTTTTTTTTACGTCACGTCTTACTTCTGGAAACCCCCCGTCCCCCCTCTCGTCTAACAGGGATGGTCTCCAGCTGTGAGGTGCGTATGTGAACTGCCAGGTCGGGAGAATATCCGGAGCAGTCCTCCTGATATTATCTAGATATTTTCAGGAGTGCATATGTGAAAACAGCTATGAAGAGAAATAATAGGGTAACTTTGCAAAGTGAAGCAAAGTTATGCAAGGCCAAGTTTTAATCTGTGTTGGATTAAATGATGATCAAGTGGGTTTATTCCATTAAATACCTTTTGTACCTTTCGGGCCTGCATGAGCTCTGTAAAACATCCTAAAATATAAATTTACAGTGATATCACCCAGATTAGCCAAACTGAAGCACATCACAGAAGTAGCTCTACATTGTACGCTCGTCCACTCAGGTTTGAGTGAATTAATCTGCTTTCATATATTACAGCTTTCTCCGTAATTTCCCTGTGGAGCGTTCCATTTGGTCCACTAAAAATCCCAACGCCGCTTGCTAAAACTGCTGGAATTTACCCACAACATTTTTGAAATGCTTTCAAAATATATTTATTCAAAATATGCAAATGTGGTTTAGACGCGTAAAGAGGTGTTGTGTGTATTTGCTGCTGCTGCTCCAACGGCAACTCTGGCTGCCGACACTCAGTCCTGGAAAATGAGCAGGAGTCAGTATGTCCCCGTAGTCTCAGCCAAACCAGCACCAATCAGCAGAAACAGATGGGTGTTTGTTTAGCAGGATGGGGACAGTGGAAAGTATGGAGGAGCTTAGGCAGCGAAGGGTTTTCCTCGTCTCATATTTACTTAAAGAACGCCTGACTAGTGAAGCCATTTTTAAGGAACGTTTTTTTTCCCATCTTGCCCTCATTTTGACTCATTCCGACTCTTTCACTTTCAGTTTTTAGCTTCAGTAAACACCGCTCCTCCACCGTGTTCGCATTTTAAACTCCCTTGAAGGATCTTCCCTTTGCTCAATCCCATCACTTTCACTCTTTACATTTACATCCAAATGATATATTTGATCGGCGCGGTATGCCACCGACAGTTTAATCCGCGCCATCACTCGTGTCGGCTCTGATAACATTTGCCAGATCAAAGCCTGAGGCTGCCGTTTTGTTTGATGACCTCTCGAGCACGGCGAGAGTTCAGTTTATAATTTAGTCACAAGGGCCCTGGTGGTTTGACATTCCACAGCCCACGGAGCGGGCGGAATCAGGGGGAATTATTTATTCCAGGAGAGACTGGCTGTAGGCAGCCATCTCCTGAGTATCCCATGATTTTCAGACATTGTGATAGATTGCTTATGCTTAAACCGCTTTAAAAAGATTTCTGGATTAAGTTGCACTCCTAACATTCCTAGAAACTTTCAGGCAGGTGGCTGCTGAAAACTTCCTGAGTTGCACAAGTTCATACAGTACATTTTTGTCCTTCATGTCACTTCTAACGATATATATCGGGGTATCAACATATGAGCGGAGAAGAACATACTAGCCAATAGAAAATGTAGTGTTTTGTATGCAGGTGCAACTACTCTGGAAACAACAGCGAGATCGTGAGAGAACCAGAGGTAATATGGCATTCAAGCTACAAAGTGATGTACCAGAAATATGCATTTGCAATATGAAGTTGCATTGCAGCAAAGCCTTCCCAAAATAAACTTCTCAGCTCTACAATCCTGCATTTTTTTTTTTTTTGCCTTGGTCCCTTAGAACTGCTCACCTATAAAACCATGCCAGACTGGTTTCACTGGAATGCAGAGCCAAAGAGAGTCTTTATACAGCATGTCCTTAGAAAATCAACAAGCTGTAAACTTTCCAGAACTTTCCACAAAAGTTAAGAAATAACCCATACACTTGAGTGCACCAACAATGTTTGTAATGATCCCTAACTTACCGCAGGGTGAAAGCTGATCCAGGTAGTTCAAAGGAACAAGGAAGTAATTCTGCACAGTCAATCTGTGATCAGACAGTTCAGTTATAAAGTAACATTTGGTTACTCTTACTCCTTAAATCTTTCACTCTTCATCTTCTTATTATTGGCCCCCATTTTACTTGTTGTAATATCACCTTTGTCCCAGTTCTTAGCAGTGAATTTGATGAATCGAAAACTGCATAAAATAAGACCCAAGTTGTTATACAGGGGAATTTAAGTCATAACAGAATTCAAATAGTTATCGTGACACTGTCAGGGTCAACTAAATACGTGAATAAGTCTAAATGTCTGTCTTTATCCTTTAGATCTCCTCCCAGGCCCAGTCCGGGCAGTCTTCACTATTCGGACGAGGACGTCAGCACTAAGTACAATGACCTGATCCCTGCAGAGAGCAGCAGTCTGACCGAAAAACCCTCCGAAATCTCAGACTCACAGGTGCAGTAGCAACTTTGTTCTATATCTTATATGTGAAAAAAAAGCTTCACTCTCTGTCTGCATAAAGTGTGTATCTGTTATATGTGTTCGTACCTTGTCTATGTTTGTACCTGTCCACTGTTTGTGCGCCCGCTTGTCATCTCCTTGAATTCCTCAGGAATTCAGCTCTTCATTGTCGCCTTTGTTTAAGTGTTGATTCATACTGTCCACGTGGTGTCACTTTTCTTTGTCGCACATCTAAACGCACTCAGCCTGCAAGGGTCATAGAAGTAGAGCTACAGTAATCCACAAGGAGAGATGAGAGATTAATGACTCTGTTCACTAGGCTGCAACGCAGTTTTTAGACCAGGCGGTGACCTGTGGAGAATGTCACTCTGGAAACATCTACCTGTGATCCAGGCCACTGCACTCAGCCACAACACTCGTTATGTAAGACAGCGTGGGCAGACGCTCTCTGTAAAAGGGATTTAAGGGCTAGATAGGTATTTAGAAGTTCCTGCCAAGAAGTCCCTCTGCATTTTTATGAATTTCCAGTTAGTCAAGTCAAAATCCCTCTCAGAGGAGATCTAGAATACTTAGTTAGCTTGCATCATTAGCACTTTAGAAGTGAAAACTCCCAGTTTTGAATCCTCTAAGCAGAATTCATCTTGACTAATAGATGATCAACAAACTATTTCTGGGATGTCTGACTTTTGGCGTTTGCTGAATCTAGCAAAGTGTGTGAGTCTAACTCGATCTCTCCATTGATCAGTTATTGTGTTGTTCACCGTCATGTCTCTGATTTCCTGAATTCTGTCCTGTCTTTTGTCCAAACAGTTTCTTCCCCTATGTCTTAAATACATATATGCTGTTTCTGTTTTTGTTTACGCCACCTTCCTCCTCGACTCTCTGTGGTTTTGGTTGTACCATCTCGTGGTTCTCAGTCTGGTTTTGATCCTCGTCAGATGAAAGCGCCAGTTGGGGGGGGGGGAAGTGGTCTTGAACTCTGTTGCTTTCAAGGCTTCCTTCAGAGCCTTCTTTCATCTTGGAATTCTTTACTCTAGGCAATTCCCAAATTATCTTGGAACATCTCTCAACCTGGTACATCTTTAGTGTGAATTCCACAGCCAGAAATCTCTCTCCACCTGGCCTTATCTGGACCTGAGTCCTACTTCCAGATCAAATGAAAATCTCCCCACAATGAATCACTACGGACAGGACCTGTCGCAGCACGATAACATCCCCTCAAAGGAATCATTTCGTCATTTCGTCGCCCCTCTGACATATCTACTGCTCGCACTTCTGTGTTGTCAAACATGGCCTGATGCAGTAACTTCTCCTTCAGAATGAGAGTGTACAACATCTGCCTGCTGCCACACTGCACACTCACCCAGCAGATGTTGGCTTTGATGGGCTGAAACGCACAGAGCCCTGACTGCTTACCCTCGGGCACCTCTGCCATGCCCATTACAGGCCACCGAATCAGCACCCAGTGGTGCTTCGGAGACACCCAGGAATGCTCTTTGAAGTTGTATTCAGGGGATAACTCTGAGCTTTCGTAATGACATTGTGCTGTCTGTCCTATTTAATCCGCGGGGCCTCCTCCAGCAGGTATAAGATGAGTATTGTACTCCTGCTCAAGAGCGGATTTAGAGGAAGCGAAACATTGACTTGGCAATGCAACAAGGCCACCATTACTGCTCTGCTCCCCTGTATGTATTCTTATATTGACTTTTTTTCCTTTACAGTATAGGCTTTCTCTTTTTTCCAAGGTTGTCTGTGTGGCACCGTCTTTGTGTGTCATTAAAGGCCGAAACCAGTGGAAGACAGCTGATGTCATCTCTGAGTCAGAGATGGATTGTAGATCTCACTCTTTCTCTGCAGAGCAGCATTCCCGCGGGTAGAGAGAAATGAAAATGTCCGCTTTCTCTCCGTCTAACTCTTGCTTTCTCCACCCTTGTCTCTCCTGTTGCTGAAGCTTTTTTGGCTCGGGCTCAACCGAGAACACTGTCTGTAATGTTTGGGACTGTCTCTATAATGACAACATACACTTTTGTTTTTATTAAACCAGTCTGACGGATGATGTCATGACCCAGATTTAAGGGAATTTATGACCGCAAATAAATTAGATTATGTTTTTAATAATTTTATGGCATCTGGGGGGGCAGTAGAGAGCGATACAAAGGATTGGCGAAAAAAGGAATAGTGAGATGAAAGCTTGCCTCATTTCTCGCTAGAACTACAGACAGTAAATTAAATACAAATAAATAAGGAAACATAATGAAACTACCTGGATCTAACACTCTCCTTTGAGTAAGTCCATCAGTCTGGGCCAGCATGAATGCCCAACAGAATCTCAAATCCCTTGGTTATTTCTTTCTGAACAAGCAGCCATATAATGCTAGCAGAGACGGGTTATGAGCCTCTTGGGAAGTCTATATTCCTTCTTTGATGATGACAAATTACAACTTGACTTTGATGCAGCAGGAATTTAAGTATGCTGCAAAAAAATATTGTCCTCTTCCTGCTTTCGCTCCAACTTAATACTTTTTTTCTGACTTAAAAAATCGCTAAAGGCACAAAAAATGTATGCATACTGTGAATGTCTTGGGACTGCTTAATCCCTCTCCTCCAGTCCCTCATGTACTGTTATTGTCATTGTCTCTGAGGACCCCTGCTGTGTTCACTTCATCAATGAGAGTGACACAGACAGCCCCCCCCCCCCCCTTCTTCCCCCTCCTCTTTGCAATAATCCATAACTACAGGACAAAGGACTGACCCACTCTGTGGTATTGGGGTATGCATTCATTTTGGCGAGGGGGATGGGGAGAGGGGTGGGGATTGGGGAAATTCTAGTGATGAGATTGTTGCTTCTGTCTCATGCCAGTAAAGAAACCATAGGAAGGTTAAAACTATTTATTTATTTTTTAACCATAAAGGAGCTTTTTGGGACAACATATAAGCTTGAATATGAAAGAACATTTTATTTAGTGCCAAAATAACAGAAGATACTCAAGCTGTGTAGCAGAGTATTAGCCAAAGTTATTTTTGCCCATTCTTAATGCACTGCTACTGTTGTATCTTCCCCTTTTTTAACATCTCCACCTCCACCCTATTGGCCATTTTTTTCTAAGGCAAAGGTTGTGACTTAAAAAGGGAATCTGACAAATTGCTGTCATTCAATGGCTTGACAATTCATAAGCACTAAACCACATTGGATAGTCAAAATACAGCAGGACATTAGGCCACATAGACAAAATACTATTACTTCTTAGCTATTTTTAGGTAACAGATCAGGTTAGCTAGCATCAACCAATTCCTAGCCAACACAACTGTAGTATAGCCTTATACATGACAGTTAAAGAGGAATACAATCCTCTTTCGTAGAAATGTTAGCTTCTAAATGGTATTCACTGTTAGCTAGCTTACAACTAAGTTAACATTTCTGTTACTTCTTAGTCACTGTTAGGCAACAGTTAAGGCTAGCATTCAACCACTTCCTAGCTAACGTAGCTATTTGATTGTGTTACACATTAAGGTTGGTACGGAATAAAATTCTAGCTAGTGGTAATGTTAGCTAGCTTACAATTAAGTTATCAAGTAATTTTTCTAACAGAAATGTTAGCTTGCTAATGGTAATGTGATCTAACTCCAGGTACAGTAATGTCAGCTAGAAATGTGTTGAATGCTTAAGTTAGCTTTGTGCCCTGTTTTTCTGTAGCTAAAATGTTAACAAAATATGTTGTTCACCTTGAGAAGTTCATTAAGATTCAATATCCACTTTATGATCATTTAAGAATTCTACAATTGACTTAGCAGACGCTTTTATCCAAAGCAGTCAAAGCCAACAATTTGTCATTTTCCTCTGGTATAAAATTAGCAAATCAAGAAATAGTATACAAAATTATGACAACATTTATTTGGTCCAAAGCATCTCTTCTCTTCTGAGACTACTTTTCTTTGTACACTGTCCCTGATTCAAATAAACTAATAAACTAAACTAAACTAATTTGGAGAGCCTATGGCAAATTCGTACCATTGGTGAAAAATAAATATTTATTCCTTTCAATTCCTCCTACCCTGAGCATGAGGTCAGCGGAAAATGGCTGCTGTGTATATGCGGGGAATTGTTCTCCCTCCTGTGTATGTGTAAACAGTGACAACTTTATTATCCTAAAGATAAACAAAATACTGCCGAGAGGTTTGCCAGTTAATTTGATATATTTCCTAATCTGTTTCTCTACCTAATTGAACATCATAATGATGAAGTAATGTTTAATAATTGTCACTGGCAGGCTGCTATGTGTCTCTCTTACACATATCCCTGCAAAAATGAGATGGTGGTTCCCTTGGGGCTGAGGTGCAATGCTGCATTTCATGCCTAAAGTCTGCTTCTTTCACAGCATTCAGCTTAAGTAATTAGCTTGTAATGAGCTGATTAAGGGAGCAGTTTCACAGGCCTTGCTGCCCCCGAGGCAAACTGTCAAGCATGACCACTGAAGGCTCCTAGTTTGGGTCTGAGTTATTTTATTAATGATATGTGATGGACCCAACCTGAATGTAGAACATTTTGAGAGTCAGGTAGGGCTGCCCAAAACTCAGGATTGTTCTAGTCAACAAGTAGTTCATTAGTTTAAGTCAATAGTCAACTAGTCTTTCCACGTTTATGAAATGAATTCAGTTACCTTTATATTACATTTTTGTGGGTT
This sequence comes from Tautogolabrus adspersus, assembly GCA_020745685.1. NCBI lineage: Eukaryota > Metazoa > Chordata > Actinopteri > Labriformes > Labridae > Tautogolabrus > Tautogolabrus adspersus. The sequence goes on from CM036554.1 coordinate 19,445,729, forward strand.
TAGAAAAGTTTTAAAGTCCCGCAATATTAAAAGGATTTTTATAATAGTGTGAGCACTGTTGCAATACTGAGAAAAGAAATGTGCACAAGCACAAAGCGACAATGTTAAAGCCAAAAACAAAAATGACAGAGAGGTCTAATAGACACACAGCAGACGAGATGACGAGATGGATTTTTGTTTTTTTGTTTTTCTATCCAACCAATAAAACCTTGGCTGGCTAAGACACTTTTCATGTACATACCTTTGGCTGATTATTAGAGGGCAACCCTAGAGTCAGAACATCTGTTGCACACACTCCACAGCCAAGCAGAGAGTTGGACTGTGTCAACACTCGGTCTGCGCTGCCTCTTTCCCACTGTCACAAACACAACCGGAGTGATGTTTCATCTCTCGCTGCAGTGCTAATGCCTTTGGAGTGAGGTAATGCTGCTTGAAGTGGCTCAGTATGTCTTGTTGGTTAGCTGTTATTGTGTTGTTGTGTTGCTAAACACACTGGCATGACCGGAATGCCTTTCAACACAGGTCAGCCTCAAGTTTTTACAACTAGGGGGACAATATTAGTAAAGGACAACAAACACACAATCAGCCAAAGATGCATCCAACACTCCTACGCTCCATATGCAAAGAATTACAATAAATAAATAAGAAAAAAAAGGAAGTGTGATCAACTTCTGAATGTTGAGCCAAACCTCACTGGGCAGAATGTCTGCCTTGGATTCATTTGTGTAAAAATGAGAGTGAAAGGGGAGGGCCATCAATTCCCTTTGTTTAGAACCAAACGGGAACAAGAAAGCTGGATCTTATTCCTTTAATTCAACACAAGCATTGTTCTGTTTGGACGTTTTTAATCTCTGCTGACAACTAAAAAGGAAAGCTTAGGGGGTTTGCATAGTAGACACGAGGCATGTAAGACTGAGGGAAATCTGAGACCACTGCCATATGTATCACATATGTGCTGTGCTCCGGAGTGTGTCCTTCGAGTGAGTGCCTAGAGCAATGTTTCTATAAGAGATGATGAAGCATGATTATATGGCATTGGGACAGACATAATAATCAGCATCATCTCTGCACTCTGCTGCTCTGAAAAGAATAAGCCTTTGTTGCTTACTTTCGGCTCGCGACTAATACTCCTATCAACCTCTTAGGGAAATTATCCGATGACCAATCTGGCAAAGTTGATTGTGCATTAGCTCATTGCAGCCAGGTGATTAATCGCAGACTAGCTGGGAAACTGGCTTTTTGCTTTCGTAGCAATTACCTTATGATAGGCAATCCCCACTGAGTGGCCATTGCCTTTTGTTTGACACATGGAGTGTGGCTTGACAGGAAGACAATGGTGTTTCAAGCTCAGCCTGCAGCAAGGTGGTTGGGTCAGTGGCAAGAATGTGATCAGGTTTATTCCCTCCTTTACAGATGGCCAAAACGGAATTCAGATGGATTTACTGAAGAAGAAAAATTCAACTTCTTTTTTCCAAGTCAACTCCTAAAGCAACACTTTTGATGTTCAAGAATGCGCTGTACAGTACAACGTCCTTATTCTTTACCAGCTGCGATGAGTATCGTATTACATAATTTGCTCATTTTTTGAGTTTGGAACAGTTGGTTTGGGAAAAAAATAATCTCTTTCAAGATGCTTGGTTGGGGAACTCGTAAACAGTGATAAGCATTCTCTTTATCTCGTTGTACCAACGCTGGTTCTCCCATGGTAACAAGTTAATTCCAGTCATTTCTCGAGAACTTGAGAAATCCACCTGTCATCACAGGAAAACCAGCATTGTTATCTTAAGAGAACATAAATAAGTTGAGATCTCGAGAACACATCCGGAAATAACTCGTTCACGGGAAAATGGAGTATATTGCAATATATGGATGTATGTCCCCGTAGGGTTCAGACAACATTAGTAGTTGCAGCCCTAGCTGCTTTTTTTTGTAGCTTTTCACACCATTCACAAAGAACGTCAGCATATATATATGTATAACATATGTATGATATTCTCATCATCATGACTGGGCCATTTGATTCATGCTGTTATGGTGATGTTCTGTAAAACCCATTGTTTTGTTCACCCATAGGAGGCGCTGGTGTTTTCATATGGGACAGGTGGCCTACATACACTTCCACTGCATTTGGTGAGGTTCCTGTGGCTGCCTGCTTTCAATGTTTGTAGCCTGATAGGTGACTGGTTCCTTTAGCTAGTTCAATCCCATTCAGTCTTCTCCCTAAGATTCCCATTATAGGTTTGTATATGGTATACCCTGCTATAAAACACCACATCACCTCTCCCTGACATGGATACAAAGATCTTGAACATGAAGTTTGGTCCAGTGACTGATTAGTTTAAGACCTGGCTTTTGCCCTCTTGTGTTGATGGTCCATTTACAATGCACGCTTCATTACCAGTTCATCCTTCCGTTATCATGCTTCGTCCATTTTTGACCATATTTGGTGTCCATGTGTTCCTGTGCTGTGTTGTAAATGTAAGTGTGTGTGCATGTGTGTATTGTTGAAACAGGGGTGATTGTGAATTAATGATTTCTCTCAGAATAATTAAATAACTTCATGATCATTTGCATTTATAGCCTCCGCATCTCTAACTGCCCCACATGGAAACACAAACATGCAGTCATTAAATGCTGACTCAATGAATAAATTCTTTGTTTTCTCCGTCTCACAGGGCAGCGACAGCGAGTACGAGGTGGACCCAAACCGACAGAAGACCCACTCCTTCGTCAACCACTACATCAGCGATCCCACCTACTACAACTCCTGGCGCCGACAGCAGAAAGGCATATCCCGCGCTCAGGCCTACAGCTACACCGAGTCCGAGTCGGGCGACCCGGATCACTCGGTCTGTGCACCGCCACAGCTGCCTCCTTTACCACCACTGCCCCCTCAGCTCAGTTCACCTAGCCCCCAGCCTCAGCAAGCGCAGGGCCAGCCCCAGGGCCAGGGCAGCCTCTTCAGGCCCAAAGGTAGCCGGACTCCCACCCCTTCTCAGCAGAGCTCCAACCCCCCAAGCCAGCACAGCACCCTCTACAGGCCACCCAGCAGCCTAGCACCTGGCTCGCGGGCCCCAATTGCTGGATTTTCCTCTTTTGTGTGAAAAAGGCTTAAAAAAGGACAACGACATTTCTGGAAATATCTTCCCATCTTGTGTTGATGGATAACATGGCAACACACATTCAACCAATCAAGTTTGAAATGCCTTTTTTTATTTTCATTACTTTTCTTTTTCCACTTTTTTACGTTTCATTTTTCTTTAGTCGGGCTGGAACTAAAACTATGAGACTCTCCGGGGCTATTTTTCATTGTTAAATGTGTGAAAGTGTGTGTGCAGATTGTTTTTCCACTAGATGATAAAATACTCACTAACATATTTTCATTTTATTTTTGCTTTTTCAACTTTTTGCATGACTCTTTTTTTTTTTCTTCCATTTTTTGTTACGCTTCTTTGAACAAATTCAAATGATACCGTCTGATTCTGTACAAAGCCACAAGAATCTTTGGAGAAACACAAACATATAAATATATATACATACATATATATATGAATATAAAGTAGATGTACCTAGATGACAAAATCAAGCCACTGCAGATTGATGGAGACTGAATGAAGAATATGATGGAGCTATATTGTGGACGTAAAAGGACGAGTGTTTGGACTGGATGAACTGGATGTAGAAAGAAAGAAAGAAAGAAAGAGAGAAAAGACAACCCTGGATGTGGAATTCATGCCAAATCGAACAAATTTTAACGTGTTGGCCTGGACAGTTTGAGGAGAACAATCATGTGTTTCCAAGGAAACAACTCTCTGGCCTATTGCACACAAATATATAGAAAAGTTGAACAATATTTGGCCATGGAGGGTCAAATGCTGAAGACTCTTGTGCCTGAGAGATCCTTGCAGATATATAAAAGGCGTGTATATCTGTTAAAGTGAAAGTGTTAAAGTCTTTTTGTGAGTGTGTTACAGTGGATCAAAGATGCCTTGATAGAGTAAACACTTATTTATGATATCCGGCACCAATTGTGACTGAACTGCTGATGGTGCCCTTGACTGTGGCATCGTAATGGCTCGCATCACGCTTTCGAGAGCCTTCTTTTAATCCTGACAGATGTGGGCTGTGAATAAATTTGCATACACAAACCCATATTTTTTCACCCTTTGCTGGCTCACAAATACACACACATCAGTCTCATTCTGCATACTGTATGTCTACTGAGATGCTTTGAAATCCAGCCTTAGAGTGTCAGAACTGTCTGAAGTATTCTGGGACAGTCACATGTGGGCACAGCTGCTGGTTCTGCTAAATGGTAACAGTGTGATTTTGATAAGAAATGTTTTTTTTTTTCCTGTTTCCTCCCCCTGCTAGCTGACGGCTCTCTGTTACTGATCACTATCACGGCGCAGCGCTGGGCCTGCGCCAAGAGATGATGTCATTGAGTTTCACCTCTTTCCCCTTTGTGTAATCAACCACTGGGTAATATTCAGGTGTGGCTGTACTGTCCTGAATGCTAATGCTTGTGTGTGAGTATGTGTGTGACTCCACTTCTCGTGCATAGGCTTTACAGATCATTCAGTGTGTGTCTGGTTATAAAGAGATTGTCCTGCAGTAACTGTAAACCTGCCTGGAGTTATGCCAACAGGACTGTGGACTGTCCGGTCGCCTGCAAGGCACACTCACAACGCTATAGTGAAGACAAAGTGGTGTGTTGCTAGTTTCCACAGTTCCCAAAAAAGAAAAAAATGTCATCGCCTTTTTTTTTTTTTATTCCTGTGGGGTGATTTCATTGTACGCAACAAAAGCTTATCATGCAGAATCTGAATGAATATATGATCACAAAACATTTCTGAAATAAATTATTTTTGAATGTTACTGGTTCTGGTACTCAATTGCAAACTGATGGACGGGCAACAGGAACATTCAAGGGTTTTAAAATAACACTTTTACTGCTAATGGGCTCAAATGAAATGTATACAGCATGCTGTTGCCCCTCAAATATAAAGCTATATATTAACTGTATAAAGGGAGCAGAAGAAGAAACCATGACATTGCCCATTGGTTTCTGGACTTCTATTTTGAAAATATCTTGGGGGGGTTTGGAGCCAGGGGTGAGCATATTTGGTGGAGCGGTGGATATTCATTCTATATTTCTATCTTGGTTGACAGGTTGCTGTTGTGGTGACTTGTCAATCCCAGTCGCCAAAGAGTAAACATCAATTTTACTCTCAATATTATCATAATTTACAAATAATATATCATTATGTATTGAGAAAGACTTGTAGAAAAAAAATTAACCCATCAGAAAATTGTCAACTAAGGATGTTCCCAGGCGAATCCTTTCAAAGGCGTAAATTTGAATTTGGAGTAGTCAACCAGTGTTAAGGTAAGAAAACAGTCACACAGCATCACAGCATCTGCAGGTAAACTAAGTCAAATTGGTATGCAAAGTGTGGCTAATGTTAGCTATGCTAGCACCACCAGCCTTTGGTTCTCCTAGAACGTTAATATCCAGATGCCTGTGCTGGTTACACATTGCTCTGACTGTTTAACCCAGCAAAGCCTTTATACAACTTATCACCATTTATAGATCAAATTACTGCCAAACCACTCCGCGTTACGAGATGCCATCGGTCCACTGTGCTGGTTTACATCCGGGTAGTAGAGCATGGCAGTATCGCAGTAGCCATTAACCAGATCTACAGACCCTGGGTAGTGGCGGGGGGCTGAGTTACACCCTCCCACCCCAGAATTACCCCTAGCAATCTATTTTAGAAAGGCTGTTCTCAGTCACTCGTGTACCTACAGTACATATTGTGTCCAGTATACAATAAACACTGTTTCTGTCATGGCATATCATAAAAGCATCAAGGAAAACATGTGAGAGAACATAAATTCAGCGGTGCTCTGCTTAAATGCTATCTGTAACCACACAGCTATGATCTGTCAATGGCTCATTAGTTGATGAAATTTCAACTAACCTCTGAGTTACACGGAGCAGCAATAAATTGGATCAGTGCAGACGCTGTGAAATCCTGTTATCTGCAAATGTCCCCTCCTGACTGTTTCATCTTCCTCTGCTCTCCCTGATAACTCATTCGCATTTGTTCCTTGGTCGACTAAACAGGCACGGTTGGCCCTTTAAACCCAACAAACCTGTCATTAAGGGGTACTTATATCTCTGTATAGAGCATAAGCAAAATGCTGGACTATGAAAAAGAGAGTGAACTTACACATATTAGTAAAGCAGGAGGATGTGTCCAGTGTCAGGTGGTGTTGGATGCTAATTGGATCAAAGTCAACTTGATCCAGGGCTAACCTACTAAACACATTGGCATGAGAAAAGAAGAGATTAGATAGGATAGGACAGGCCAGGGAATTGGAACGAGCAAGTCCAGAGTGCTAATCTCTTTTTTGTAAACACATGGGAAATTTCTCTTTGACAAAAGAATTACAGACAGGAGGTATTTCACACGCTAAAATGTTCATTTCCCTGTGTCTCTTTCGTTCCCTCTCCCCCAGGAAATGAATGACAGAAAAGAGTGAGCTGGTGGTCCCTGTTAAAAAGGGAGCCCAAAGGTACTAAATAGCCCTGATGAGCTTTGAGAACCCCACACTCGGAATATTTAAGGATTCAGACAGAAGGTGTAGTTCAAAGGAGTTTGAAATCCTGAATTTAATTGCCTCATTTGTGAGCTTCACTGAGGGAGGTTTAGGGATTTGAAGGGGATATACTGGCAGTTTGAGAAAGGATACTAATTTGATAGGAGGGATATTGAATGTCTTTCTAATGTGGCATTTGGTTGATGCTTAAATATGTTCCTGACTTAATGTGAATTATGGGAAAGAGCCCTTTTGGTTAATCTCTTTCCCCAACCAGACTCGCTCTTACTTTTCTTGCAGTCTTAATTCACAAAAGTTTCCAAAGCCTGGGCTTAAACAAGACCTACTTTCTGGGGCAGCTGGATATTGTGACATAAATTGCTGAAATTGTTCGATGAAGTCATATTTGGTAACAATTATTTTTATCCCTCTTGGTTTGTCAAGTCGACCACTAGCAATAAAGAGTCCCTCGTGTCCCAATTTCTCACTGTAGCCTCTCCTGGCTGGCATGCAGTAAGGGTTATATAACACAAAGCCACACGAGGAAGCAATAATTGAATAAGGGGCCCGCTTCAGGGTAATGCACCATCAAAGTTTTGCTTTCCTGCAAACCCTCACTCACAGTTCCAAAGGACCCAAACAGAGCTGCCTGTAAAACTCTGCACCACTAATTGGTCCATCACGAAAAAATAAAGAACCTCATGATACTTACAGGTGGGTGATTAGGGCTTTGACAGACAGGTGGGCGTCAGTGGTGGAACAAAAGTTAAAGTTCACACCTGAGGACCAGATGACTGCTTTAACCACACAGGCTCTCATATTTTACATGACCCGAATGTGTTTTGCATCAAAGAGTGTAACATTGCTTCGTGTTTCTGAAATTAAAGGCCTTTTTTTTTTATATAACCTGGAATTTGTCAAAAATAATTGGAGTAAAGGGCACCAATTTTTGATGACATGAGATCGTTCAATTATGAATTGTATGGATCCTGCTCATGCTCAGACAGCACATTTCAAATATTTGGTGAGTACTTTACATAAATACTCGAAAAGCTGAATGCCTTTTCATAAAAAGGCTTCATACTTTTTTAGTTATGTCAGCATACGACTTTTATAACTTAGCTTACTTGCGTATTAGCTGCCTGGTAATGTCAAAGGGACCACAAGACTCCAGCCAAGTTACTGAAATGCCAAATGGGTTGATAAGGGAGTTTTAAAAGTACATTTTTTTAGTTTATTTAGTCAGAGCCAGGCTACCTGTTTTCAACTGTCTCAATTGTGTATGCTAGGCTAAGCTACCATTGGCTGTATTTTTATTCTTACCCTTCATTGATAAGCGTATAGGCAATAAGTAAGTCAATTTTCTTATCTAGCTTGGCAGGAAGTCTGAGGTGTCAAACTATTCCTTTACGTGTCCTTCTCCTTTAAGTTTTCTACCGCTGTGGGCTTTTTAACCGAAACTTTTGAAGATCTTATTTCATCGCCATTAGTCCTGGACTGATGGCTTGGGACCCCCTCCAAGTTTAAGTTCTGCCTATTGTTGTGTGCTGTGAATAAATGGGTCTCTGTCCCTTTAAACCTCAGCAGGAGGTGGTGCTCTCCGATGCATGAGGGGAGGGGAGAAGACTGGAGGGGGAGGGCCGCTTTGTGCGCCACACAGATGCAAAGTAAACGGACATTGGAGCACCAACAAGGGGACTGTCCTGCTGCAACTCTCCTACTGAGGAAACTAAACTGAATTTGTTTCAACACAGACGCTTTTCTTTTACGTGTTCCCTTCTCTCTTGTTTACGGAAAGTTAAGAGGAATATAACGTGAAACTTCCTCACCGTTTGGACTGTTAAAAAGGTAACGTGTTACTGTTGTTTTTGAGTTGACTCAATTGAATTTCACTTATTGAGGTAACTTCTGCTAATGACGACTTTTAAGTAGTTATTCGGCTCTAGTGAGTGTGGCTATTTTAGTTTTTAGGAGTCACTGTGGGGTTAGAAAACAGATGTAGGTTGAAGTAAAGCCAATGGTGTGAAATCTGCATCTCATTTGAATGTCAAATCTGCGCGTGGACAATCAGCGGCTGGCAGTCTCCTCGAGCTCTTGGCTGGCCCTGACGGAGGGACATCAATGGACCCTCTGGCGTCCAATATGTCCCCTATTTACTCGGCGAAGACTAGAAACTAAAGGGCAGAACAAACAAAATGAAAGTCGACATTTTACTTTGAAGAAGCGAACTTCTTTGGTTAAAAAAAAAGTACTTTAATGTAATGTATTATTTGTTTAAAAACACGGAGGATCTTGGCCGGCTTTACCAAGCCTGGCATCTTTTTAATCTGAGAAAACTTTTCTCTTTGATCTTCAAAGTAGAAAGAATAGTTTTAAGATAGGTATTTCATCTGGGATTGTGGCCAAAAAAAAGTTGTTTAGAGCTCCTCAAACTTTTTTTTTCATGCCTCCAAATAGATGTGTTGGCACAGAGCACCCATTTCACTAGAAATCCTTCTTTGTGTGGTTTGATTATGAAATTAAATAGTTATGGGTTTTAGAAGCAAAGCCAAAACCTTAATACGCTTATGAAATCAGTCATTAAATCAAACAATTGTACACTTGGCACACAAGTTGTCACAATATGTGGAAAATCTGCGGTCCACAATGAGATTGAAATTTTCATGATGATATGATGTGCAATAGACACACATTGAAGGTTGCTTATTTTATATAACTTATCAATATAACTTCTAAGTTGCTCTAACAATACAAAAACTTTGAACAGGGTGAGAATGGTGAGAATGGTGTCTACCCCATGTCCACAGAGCACCCCTGTCACCTGTTTATAGCACTATGCAACTTTGGCAGCTGGTTGCGGTTCTCTCGCAAGAAGTGCGTATGGCACTGAGCTGGCGATAAAAAAACTACAGATCTTGATTCATATTTTTAACCAACAGCAAAAGTGTGCAATCTCGTCAGTATGCAGGTTTTTCCTGGCAACTTTTTGTAAATAAAAACAAGAAAGGCCAGCCAGATTTGGATGCCTTGGACTTGTTTTTGTTGCAGTGGAATTGAAACAGGTATTGCTATTGCTTCATCTTTACTGGTTTCATACTGAAGTTTAAAATTGTGGTACCACGACATCCCTACTAATCTTGCAGTCCTTACAAATTGGACACCAATAAACTTGAAATTAGCAACATATCATTTGAATGTATATGTGTCCAGGGGCTCCATTGCAAGTGAAATAAAAAGTATGAATGTATGGAAAGTGTGCTAACAGGGGTTCAGCAAGTCTTTGTTGATGAGTTGGTTTTGCTTCTGTCAATGAAAATGTGATTTATTTTTAAGCTCTACTTGACTTCCCCATAAGAAGCCCTTATAGGGCCTTCAATTCCTGGCATATAAATCATGAATTATGTTCTTATGCTGTTCATGAGGATCCAGAAGTGGAATCTTGGTTGCCATGCCGATAATAAGTGTCCCAAATCACTATTTTCAGCTTTAGGACAGGAAATGGTTTAATCATAGAGGGCAGATGTTACATTGAAGCATCAGGTCTCTTCCCTGTAAGTTATGTAACCTTAATACTCTGCTGCTGACAGAGCGCCAAACACTGTAAAATCTCTGCGAATCAACCAAGGGCTTAACAAACTACACAGCTACTTCACTACATCCGTCACTCCCAGATTCCTCCATCTTCCTGGATCATTAGTGAGCAGTTCCTGTTTGTGTATTACAGACCGGGCACTTGCCTCTTCATGGTCATCATGCCTGATGAACTGGGTAATTTACGCTGCTGTGTACCTGCCCGGCCTCATCCATCATGCTCTGATTGAAGGCGGTTAAGTGTGTGCTTGAGTTTAACTACACTGACCATAAAGTCTGCAGGCCCGTTCGGTTTCATTATCCCTTGCGAAGAGTCGGTAATCAAGCCTTCGTTCTTGTTAAACCGCCAATCTGGACAAAAGTAGGAGGACATATTGACTAATGGGCTTGGCTTTGTTATTGTCTTTGTACGAGGTTTGACTTCTGACCCCCCTCCTACACAAACATACAACCACACCCAACAACAGCCTTAAGGTCGGTCAGTATTTGTCATGTTGGCTGATGAATCATTTTCCCAACAACTCCGTATTAGCTCTGTGAAAAGAAAAGTGAACGTTAAAGTTGACAGCAGAGATTTAGGCCAAGGTCAGACCTAGCTCTCTTGCGTTTCTGTGTCTTTTCCAGTAACAAAAGTGCTTCTTTTTCACCCACTTCAGGCCTCTTTTCTCCTTTTTGTAAAGAGCTGCCAGGCAGATATCTCTCCATCAGGATCTATTGTGTGTGCTGCAGAGCCAGAGGGGAGGGGGAAGCATACGTGTGTGTCATCTCTGACTGTGCCTTTTTTTGCGACGCATGCTATTTCGGTTTGCTCTGGAGGATTCTGCTGGTGCTGTGTAGTGAGGAAGCTGGCTACCTGCCCGACTCTGACTGCGCTGAGGTCATTACGGTTTTATGCTGGAAAGAGGGCGTGCAGGAGAGAGGCAGAGAGGGGGAAGTTGGAGAGAGGCAGTTAAGACTCCTTTACACAGTAACTTCAGACACTTTCACATGCAGTTTGTTAACTCAGAGGGAAACCAATTTCCGAGTGAGTCATTATTTTATTTATGTGTGTCTGGATTCGATAAAATATGGAGGTTTAATGCATGCCGTATAAACTTTACGCTTTTATTTACATGGGAGAAGAAGCACAAATTAGCTAACTGGAGTCAGATGTGATGACTTACATTGTGTGTTAATGTTGCTTTTCATGCCTGAGGAAATGCCTATGTGAATTATGTGTGCCCGCAGTAATCCACCCACCTTCATCCCATGCTCCACGGGAGGCCAAAGGGAATTATTGGAGAATCTCATGGCATTTGGTCTTCTGTATGGCCTTGCTGGAATAACAAAGCTTGCATAAAGGTCATGAGGATTGGGGGAAGTAAGACGTTATTTCATTTGATGAGTTATCTGCTTGTGAGCTGGTACAGCATGATTTTCAATATCATGTCTTTGTAAGAAAGCAAGAAGAAACTAAGGTTACATTTCAATATTTTGATACTTTTCCATGCAAATGATTCAAATTCCATTATTTTGTTCATTGATAGTATCAATGAGTACCAAAGCTAAAACAAAAACTACAGATCTATACCCACATTTTAAACTACAAGCTTCTGCAAGAGGGCAGTGATTGTCCATTAATATTCAAAAGTTGGTATACTGTAGTCTCTCAATTCATTTAGGCGTCTCATAAAGATGCAAAAGTTGCGTTTATTTCACAACTAAACAGAGAGCAGCGAAGTTGACAGCTGAGGAGTTGCCATTGTATTTGTGCAATTTAGACAGTGTACAGGAGTTTGCTTGCAATTTTTGGTGATGAAAAACAAGAAGTTACCCAATCTTAGGTGCTAGAACTTCTTCTATGTTGCAGTGGTATCGACACAGGTATTGATATCGTTAGATTTTTAACTGGTATCATACCAAAGTTTGGAATTCTGGCATCGTGAAAACCCCTAAAAGAAACAACAAACAAGCAATTTTAATTCTTCAGTGACAAAAAAACATACTCTTGGTAAAATCAAACAGGTGGCTATAAAAATGTTGTATGAGGTCAATTATTTAAGTATTATTTCATTACATTGATGTTTCAGTCATGGGCTCCAGAGCTTTGAAGCTTGAAGTTCCCGATTTCTGTTATGTATTAATCAATTGAAAGGTGACGGACGTGTCATTTTTCAGCTGTTGATGTTGGAAAGCACAGGGCTTATGTCCAACTCCCCGTGGAGAGTTGTTTTGTCTCAGACAATTACAGGATTGACCCCACCTTTAAAGAAAGCAGCGAGGTCTTTGAACTCTGGAGAGAAATCACGCTGAGGATGTTCTAGTTAATCTTTGAACAGACCTCAAATGAAGGCCAACGCTTCGCCACTTCCTTCAGGCTTTTTCGCCGAATATGTTTTAACTTTGAACTCAAAAACAAGAGATACTAAACCTGAGGTCCTCTAATCACCATCTGTAAAACAGAGCCCCCATGTAAGAGTGCTTTGAATTAGTGTCCTGACCTATATGGATTATATTGTGGCTCCTTAAGACAGAGCTATATTGGGTGTACAACTGGCTCAACCCAGAGTATTTTTGTCCCAAATAAAAGAGCAAAAAATGATAAAACATAGAAAAAATAGATAGCCTTTGGTAAAGAAGAACATGTTTTTGTCGTTATGATATCCTGGTAATCATCTTATGACATCACAAAATTATCATTTGACCCATTTGTAGGGGATTTAGCATTAGCCAAAGCTATGTTTTTTTAGCTGTTTTCGGTAGCTTGTGTTATTTTTGTATTTTAGATTATTCCGAGTTGTGTCAGCTGTTTCACGCCAATGCCCCCCCACCCCTGAAATCCATGGATTGGCACATGGAAACCCTGTTTTTCAAAAAAGAAACCTCAGCTGATACTGGCACACTAACACCATGTGCCCTTTACCGTCCCATTAGAGAACAATACATCACAGCTGTTCCCAGGAAGGGGGTCCACTTTCTGTTTTTCTTGTGTGCAAAAACATGTATGCACTCCGTCACCCGTTCACTCAGATCAGTGCCTGTTTTGGTCACTTTCAGAGCGACGTGACCATCATGGAGGAAAACAACAGGAACTATTTTCTTGTGCGTTGTAACAACACCACATTTAAGTCGCATCATGTCCTTCTTGAAAACCAGTTTGACTCCACAACTGATAAATGTGCTACAAAATAACATAATAATATAAGAGATGAACTGTATGTTTATGCTACATCAATGTCACTTTTGTAGCACCTGTTATTGTTTGTGTCCTGAACCACATTGTTTGAAGCAGCATAACCAGTTTTGATAATAATCATGTTGGAGGTGAAGTTAGTTTCACCACAGCTGAATGCGGCCAGCTTGGTGGGTGTTCTCACATTGCTAAAGTTTCCAAACATCCTCTCTGGTTTCTGGTTTTTACAAGGATGTCACAGAACCTAATCCATCATCAGCTGGCACACCTATCCACCTGACATCCTCAGCGATCCTTTCTTATTACATTACCCAACCACACCTTTTTCATGATTTTTTTGTGTATAAAACTATTTTCACTTACTGTAGAATGGAAACCAGATGTCGTGGGGACATTTTTTAATAGCTCTCATGGATTCGTAGCCTCCTACAGCTTTCCCAAACCAATTTTGATTTCCACACTTACAAGAATTTCTGGTGGTCTGGTGGACATTTACAATACCTGAAACCACTGCTGCAGGGTAGGTGTCACGTTGAGTGATTAACAGTTGCTGCCAAAACAATTTTTTTCCCATGGCAAAGATTTTCAATGAGTGATTTACTGCTGAAAGACAGAGGGATGACAGGTAATGTCAAACAAAACACTGTAACATGTACAGATCAAAATCAGGACAGAGATAAGATCACTTTGTCCACAGGGGGCGCCAAAACAGACACAAACTGAAAGTTTCCCACAGAAGCATTAATTTAACTTAAATGACTGATGCAGTATTTAAGGGTAAGCGGAAGTGATCATGTCTGAGTTTTTGATAAGTGATAGTGTGCTGTGATGCATGTGACTCCAGATATTTTTATTCCGATTAAGATGAAGCATTCGTGATTGACAGATACAAAATTGAAACAGTAAAACTGACTTCTGAGGTCTGCAAGTCCAAGCCGTGATAACAGTTATGACATCAACAGAGTTATCTTTTCAGACTTTGGAAAGCTGTGTTTATAGCCACAAAAAACAAGATACAGATGTTCTTACGAAAAGTTAACCAAGCTTTATGTGTAATTCCCTATTAAAGTAGTGTTTTGGAAAGCTGGAGGAAACCTTCACTCCTTCTTATCGCAGCTGCTCACGAGTGAGACGCCATTTAATAAGATTTTATCATGAAGGCGTAACACACAACATGTGATTTAATGAAAATAATAAGTCTTTTCTTTAATACAGTCAAGTTCTTTCTTAGAAACCTTGAAAACTGACTTCCTCAGCAGCTGGGATTTTCACCTCACCTCGTAAGTGAACTGATTGGAAATCTCGCATACAGTTTCAGATGATAATCACACAGCAGTTGAAGAATATTTCTAACAGTTTATTAGCTGCAAAATGTAAATGAAACATTTTAGAAAAACATCTGATAAGAAACTCAGTGGGTCTGCCTTTCTTTGTTTTACGCGTGGACACCATTGCAACCAAAACACAAGTCCTAGGCATCCAATATGAGGCAGTTTCTTGTTTATAATTACCAAAAATGGCACGCAAACTCCTGCACCCTGTCTCAATCGCATCAATACGACATTATTTAGACAGTGGACAGTGCTCTCTCCATGTCTTTGAGTTAAAGTATGACTGAAGAGGTGTGTTTCAATACTTTCGATCTTCTCCACTCTTGTGATGATGCTGTGAATATGTCGACTGCACATATAGCACTGGTGTAAGGGGTAACAATTGTCATCGTAGCGTTGGACTGGGTTGATTGACCCATTCCCCGTCGTCCTTTCTCATGCCTCCTGACAACCCCTGACCCCAGTCTAAAGTGAGTGCACATGTGAAAAGAGTATCAGATATTTTGACCTTAGTCATGTCTGGTGGAAATAACATGGCTTCAATAGAATACACAGTTAAACTTTAACCACATGTTGCAATATGTTCCCCCTCCCCCACCCTGAGACAGACACAATATTTACCAGCTTTTAACAGCAGTACCATGGTTGCTCAAAATATGTTGACTATGCCTGGGTCATATATTGAAAACACAGGCCTGGTGGTGTGCAGCTGGTCATTCGGGTCCACGCTCCGGCCTGTTTACAGTCCAGTGAGTCCTCATTGTTTTCCTGCTCTGTATGCTCACAGAAACAGGTGGTTTCTCTCTCAAGCGTACTGAGAAGACAAAAGGGGGGCTGTTGGCGTAGCTGTGGTCACTCTCTGCCCTCTATATGACGGAATTAATTCCGTTAAACTAGTTCAGGAGATGGGAACAGTCACATGAACTATTGTAGGCCTCGAAATCCTCAGAGGATCGCTGGCTTCCTGATGAATGAAGAGTCACACATCTTCCTGTCTTGAGAGGACTTTTCAGGTCAGCAATCCAGTGCTGTGAATACAGATAGATAAGTATCACAAGCCATTGTTTCTTTGTGTTAGAATCACTGTTAATAAAGGGTGTTGTTAATGTGGGTCACCTTCATTGCGTGTGTGTGTGTTTGTGCTTTAATCTGTATGTGTGTGTGGTTTAGGTGTGCCAAAAGGGTTTGGTTCCTGTCTTCCTCTGTGCTGCTTTGTTCTGTGTTCTTTTTTCAACATTGCTGGTTCCTCACCCAGACATTTTGTCCACCATTTGTGAATCGACGAGATGTATTGTAGTTTGTGTTTGTTATTGAATTGTGTGTGTGTGATTTAGACATCAGAGGCCAACTATCACAGATGACCTTTGAACCTTTTTTATTCAGCAGTTCAAGCATGAGCCGTTGAGGAACCTTTGACAACACCTTTACACTCGCATTTTACACACACGTGTAAACATAGCCACAACAGACCGCTCTCATGCATCTGCCTTCTTTGCTGGAATAAGATTTCAGGTAAACAATGTCGCTGCTTTATAGACAAATCAAAGTAGCATGCCGCGCGTCAAAGCCGTCTTTAAGGAAACCAAATCAAAGACGGATGGATTGCAGTGAAATGTCACTGATGATACTTCAAAGACTTGTCTGCCGTGATCAGGTGTTGTTTCCAGAAAGCTCTCTGAGGTTTTATACTGTAATCATCTGGCCAACAGATCAACATGTTTTACTGGAGCAACTTGATATAGGATCAAAAGTTGTGGTTTATATTTTGTCTGATGTGAACTGCTCTCCACGCCCTGGTGTTGTATTGCATATGGCTTCTTGAAAAACAACACCAGCTGTAGTTTTTTTGAATAATCTTTAACTTTCTCTCACTGAATGCAAGTTCCCAAATGCCAAGGAGGACATCTCAACAACATTTGACAAGCTACAAATAGGGCTGAGCTTTGGCTTTAATTTAATTATAATGAATGGGTTGGATCCAGCCCTCCTTGGGGGATGCCAAAGATCTCCAAGGAAGGAAAAAGGTTAGGAAACTACTGCACTAGATAGCAAGCTAAAAACTTCTAAAACACGTTTATATAATGGTTGGACCAGGTATGCAATCTCAGGCGGTAAGGAACATTTTAACACTACTAAACATGGCCAATGTGCCAATTCAGATATTGGTCCATTTGCATGTGATTACTGTACGTGGTATGCGTTATTCATGTCACCTGGTGAAATTTCCTGACGTAGTTGTAGAAATTTGCCATACATATGGTCTGAAAACAGCGTTTTGAGCGTATTTCACCTGAATGATATAAACTTAGCTTTTTGGTTTTAAGCTAAGCACACCTTTCGACTCTGAGTGAGCTGAGCTGCTGAAATGTGATCAAACCTTGTGTGCTTGACTGAACATTCCTGAAGAGTCACTTAAGGCAAATCTCCATCACAGCCAGCGAGTCCCCCTCACACACACAGCACTTACCAAATCACAGTGGGTGTAGGTAAATCACGCAAGAATGCAATTACGTTAACAATGTGCTTTACAAGGACAGCAGCTCCGGTCTTTATCTCAGTCCTGCTCTTAGATTTCTCAGCTTGTCCTCTGTTGTGAGTTGTTATTATCAGGGCTGAAGTGGCCATGTTTGTTGGCCTGCTTGTTGCCTTTTGTTGGCGTCATTAAAGTTAACACCATGGGGGTTTATTAACTCATCTTGTCAGTGAGGGCTCGGGGTCTTTATAGCCGGTTTGTGTGTTTGACTTCAGAGGGGAGGCTGCTGATAAAAAGGCCAGGAGGCTGCTGAGAAGTTGACACAGTGCAGAAAAGGGTCACTTATCTTCCAATAACACTCAGCGGCCTCCTGCTGATTTCACCAAAGTTTGTACGTGTGTGTGTTGCTTGCTTTTGTAGAGTCTGCAGATTGTCAAACTGGCAGCAAATTATCTTTTTGGCCATTTGGCATATTTTGTATCTCATAGGTCTCATTTGGAGCAACTTGTTAGTGCTACTAACCCCTTGCATTCTTTGAAAAAAGAGCCACCTATATGGCCAGTAAACTATTTAAACTGTAAAAATTGGCATCCCTGCTGTAGCAGATCATTTTGTACTCCCTTGATTTCCTTTTGAGCACGATCTTCAGTAGAAAATTCTGCTTTGTGTCCTCGTCCAGCAGCTATTGGACGCCTAATTCAACCGTTTGGCTGAGATCCTGCCCTCGCGTACCAGCCGTGAATGCTGTCTATTTGTCAGAGACTGATGGGGCGGATTTCAGCGATTAATTAGACATGTACTCTCATGTGCACACACTCACACACACAGCAGAGTACAATCCCTCCACTGTAGGCATAATGAGGGTTTGGGTACATTTCATGCAGCACACAGAGAAAGAACGTCTGTCGCTGTGCTGGCATGACCGGGTGAATCCAATGTGGTGACACCCTCCATCAAGTCTTTGAGGGTGGGTTTCTCCTCAGTGCCTCCATCTGTGCCTTCCCTTTTTGTGAGAGAAATCCCAGTGGTATCGTCGCTTCACATGAGAAATCTTTTCTTCACTCAGGATGTTATTCATACAAGAAGTGGAGGCGCATTTCTCTCCTAAAACAAACCCTCTGTGGATTTGTTTGAGCTTATTTTATAATCAGGGAAACATGTCTGTTATCTATCTTATTTGGTTTTAAGCCAAGTGCTTTTAAAACGCACACTGGTTGGAGAACAGCATGGCAGCCCACCCAGCATCTGACCAATCGCTTTGTCCAAGTTTGCAGCTTTATAAAAGACCTACTCAACTGGAAAGAGAGAAATCGTATAGAAGAAGGCCCCCTGCTTCCTCATACCAGGATTGGGGAATGATTAAAAAAAATCACTCGGAGTCATGTACGGATTGGGTAACTTGGTGTCCACGCAGGGGTCAAAACAGGAGATTGTGCAACGCGGCAGAAGCAACAGGAGATTGATTTTGGAGTCAGACAGAGGAAGCTGGCTGCTGCTGCTAGTGTTGGTGTGGCGGGAGGTTGGTTTGCTCATGTTTTTGGCGGGACGGAGGATTGGTGTTTGCCCTCCTGAGCGCAGAGCACTGGCTCAGGCATGCTGGTTTTATTTGCTCACATAGAAACACGCTGCCCTTAATCCTTCTGTGGTTTAGTTGCACTCTGTGCGGCATTGGGGCCCTGCAGGCTGATACAGTGCAGTTTACACACTCATCATATACAGAGGGCTTGTAGTGCTTTGGCTACAGTCCTGCTGATGTAGGTTTATTTGCCTACCCTGGTTGTTTGAACTTGTTTCTGAGAGTTGTATGTCTTGCTAATAAAGCACTTAACATTTTAGGATAACTTCCCTATTTTCAAGTCCAAACAGAGCATACTTTGTGTTTCTTTAACAAGCTGCTACATACAAAGCCACTGTCGGTAAATCTAAAATTACATTTGGTCAAATGCCAACAGCCTTTGTAACTTGTCGTGTTTGCATTTTGACAAAATCCTACATTAAGGGGCTGATTTGAATGTTGTGTTATGTGAGGACAAGTCTGTTGACACTGAAGTTGATGATAATTAAGGCATTTAAACAGTCCCTGAGGAGATTTCATTCAAATGAGATAAGGTCTTGTTAACATTCAACCTTTTCTCAACAAAAAAAAGTCTGATAACCCTGAAGGCTCAGTAAACATGTAGGATTGGATTTAAAGAATTTGACCCAAAGAAACCCTCACTGCACAGCTATGGCTTTAGCTTGCAGCCACAACTCCCATCCAGCTCATCAGAGTGAATAAAGCCAGGGTTCTAGGTTGACGATGGCCCCATGGCTAGTGACCAAAAGTTACTAGTGGTCACCAAATAATACTTGTGGGTAGCCCTCTTGGCCCACAAAGTTATATTGGAAAACTGTGTGTTGTCCACTATTTCACAAACATCCTGTTATTTATGGCGCTACCATTGGCGCTGTTGATTCTCCGGCTCTAAGACTGCTGCATCAGCGAAAGACTTGGATATGTTGAAGAAAATCAAGGCGGTTCAACAGACCCAAATATAGCAACTACACTTGAGCAACTTTTTTTGCTTTTGTTTTGGTAGGGATTTTAGAAGTAAAAAATGACAAGGATCTCATCACTGGCTTCCACCAGGTTGTCAAGTCAGATACATGTAATCCATATCTATTCACACATCTATTTTTCCATACATTTCCTGCCAGGCAACTTATCATATGCAGTCTGTAATGTTTGTATTGCAGACATCACTGCCTCAGGCACAACGCTGGGAAGGATTTGGCTTGAGAGAGAGAGAGAGAGAGAGAGAGAGAGAGCGAGCGAGCGTGTGAGGCAGAGCGTGGGGGGATGGGATGGGAAAAAGATAGACTGTGAAGTATAAAGACATATGTTTGCAAAAAGCTTGAGTTTCATATTGAAATACATAGTAAAAAAATATGTTTTCCTTTCTCTTCTTGAACTGTCACAGTAGTGGAAGTCTGTGTTAGGTTGTTAAGTACTTTGTATTGTGAGTACATTCAGTTCAGAGGCTTGGTGGCCTGTGGAGCCAGACGTTAAAACATTAGCAACTATCCTGAAAAACTACCAACTAATTATGGATCAACAGCTATAGTTACAGATGGACAGGACTACAAGTTGTGGTCTGGTATTATGGAGAAGGTTAGCGGACTTTAGCTAATGATTTCAGAGACAGAACTTTTAGCTGGTTTTTTTACCCCTGTATCTACTTGCTGTCTCCTCATTTCCCTCCTTTGTAACTGCAGCAATGTCCGAATAAGGTTGTCAACAATACAGCCTCTGTTATCAACAAAGCCAGCCTTCAGTCCTCCAGGGACAAAATATGAATATTATTTTAGCCACCTAGTAATTCTGGTGCCGACAAGAGCATCTGATGACGTTTAGCCGTCAACTTAATGGGAACATCCCAGTTTGTGACAACGCTGAATTGGAACGTATACAGCACCAAATATCGGAGGAATGAACAAGCAAAATAAAACTGCTCTTGAGGACCGTGGTAAAGTGAACAACTGTAACTATGTGTACATTTAAACACTGTCACTTTAAATGTGTACATCCAGTTATGTGTTTGTCTTTTTTATTATTTGACATCTGAATTTGCCTCTTGGCAGCTGCATCATGTCAGATGAAAAGGACCAACAGTTGAAACATCACAATAACCGTTTCCGGTTGCTGTTGGGGCGTTGCATAAGTAAGCACAGCAGGTGTGTTTGCTTACATTGGATCTGTTCACAGTGGAATCATACTGTCTCACAGAGCGGTGTCAAATAGGTATGTTCCTCGACACATGACTGCCAAAGCTTTGCGTCCTCTCTTTCCTGACATTCACTTCCTTTTGTGAGTTGCCTGTTTAAGATATTTCTGCCGTTTGTCATTCAGGGTTAGCCTTTGAGTTGTGTGATGAGACATGGAGTCCAACAGGAAATACTGGTTCCCTCTGAAGCGGGCAAAAATAATAAGGTAGAGTGGAAGAACAAAGGAGAGTTGACTGCATGGTGTTCTGTGTCGGTATATAAGCTATATCACATCGAATATAAATCTTGTGTTACTGTATCTGCCACACTTTCAGACCACCTGCGGACTCACTTTCCTGGTGTGTTATTCGAAGCGACTTGAGTTCGCACACTGCATACAGAGTGTTTTTCTTCTTCTGTTATCTCTGCGGTGAGTTGAGGACAATGAGTAGACGTCGGCGGTAACTTTGAGGCAAACATGGAGAGATGTGAGATGGAGGGTTTGCTAATGAGCTCACGCCAAGGCTACTGCTATGGTGTGAGGAAGAACGGCACTGATACATAGCTGATGAGGTCTCCTAATCCTGTCATATTTCACACATTTTAGCATCTTTAAAAAGTAAAAGTTCTCTATTTTATTTTTTATTACCCTGTTTTTTGGGCTTGGATGCTGACAGTACGACTCTTGGAATAATTGCAGGGCTAGGGAATATCTTACTACAAAAACTTAAAGACATACAGTGTGACTTTTCAGAGCAGATTATTGGACCAAAACAAACGCTCTCTTTGGACACACACCTCACCATCCCTCAGCCCCCCCAACACACACACACACACACACACACACACACACACACACACACACAAACCCTCCCCTCTGCCTCTCTCATCAAAGTCATTACGTATATTTTTTCCACCTCTGATAAATTATATAAAGAGATAAAAATAAATGTTCCAGATGATTTACATTACACCCAATGCAACTACATTACAACTACAATTATTTTCATACAACTCACTGACACACTGGTTTTATGATGGTATTCCGGGGTTTCTTACATGTTAGCCTCCTCCCCCCGTGGGAATCTGATATTCGGTCCAGAGGTTATGAGCCTCACAAAAAAAATAGCAAATTAAGTTTGCCGACCTCCTTTGTCAGAGCTTTCCATTCTCATGCAGCTCTATTGATAAATTGATTAGCAATGTCATAGTTGGCGTAGCCTGGCCATATATAAGCATTTACATATCAATGTTGCTGACAATAGGGTCGAACAATGGAGGAGATTGTGGCTAGTTCAAGGTTAGACAAAGCAGAGGTTTTCTTACTGCTCAGACAGAAGAGTCTCAGTGTCAAACTATGGAATAAAGATATTTAACTGAGGATGTAGACTTAGACATGGCATGAGTTTTATGAAAAATACACTGATTGTAGTATTCAAAAGAAAGTGCTTTCTTTATTGGATTCTGTTTACAGAGTCGACCCTACAAAACAGAAAATGGAAACACAAGTTGGCTCACAAATCTGGCAAACTTGGCGAATTTGTAGATGTTGTGAACAATTTACTCAATTTGGTGGGATGATTGGGGTATCATTGGTATTTTTGAGTCAACATTGTTATAAGTACCAGGGAAGCATACCTTTCTTACATTTCCTCTGAAACAGCGAGCAGGGGATTCTTTTATTGCGCATATTAATCAGTTGCATTCTAAAGCAGGAAGCTAGGGAAGAACTTCTTGTAGATATCATCATGACATTGGCTGTAGCTAATCGTGCTTAATGTGTGAATTTCAAACACAAACCCAGGGAAGATTGATCTAGCTGGATCGTGGGCCTTTGTCTAATTTGGGAGGGGCTTCAAATCCAGGGAAGCTTTTTCACCCAAACTTGTTTACCTCTAAAATACAGAATGATTTGGATTTGGAAAATCTTTATTGTCCCCTAGGGGCAATTTGGTTTGCAGCAGAGGTTCAAACAGGCAATAACATCCATAAAAAACAACACAATGACAGAAATACATACATATATAAAACATAACTACCATGGAAATCATCATGATGGACGTGAGTGAGATGAGGGACACAAAGACCAACAGTACATCGTAAAAGTGTACAGGCAACAATGCCTACAGCTTATTTAAAAACCCAACTGCTGATGGGACAAACGACCTCAGGTATCTGTTAGATTTAGACCTCCTAACATAAGTGAACCTCCTCCCTGTCGGCAGAAGTCTGGACTCTGCAAGCAGAGGGTGCTGAGGGTCTAGAGAATGAGAATTTGTCATTTCCTGCAATATCCTCAAACATTTTTAAAGAATGGAGAAAACTACCAAAGTAACAACATACTTGCATATGAGTGCTAATCTGTTGACGATATTTAGGATATAAAAACTGAAACATATATTTTAATTAATGAAAACTTTACTTATGTTCTAATTTATCTTTGCTGTCCAAATCCAGATAACCTTCAAAAACAACAGTTGTGTAATCACCCCCTGTGTGACTCCTTATAACTCTTGCATGAAGGCCTCTACCTTGTGAATAAATCATGGACTCTTTTTCTGCCTCTACTTTAAAAAATTCAAAAGCAGTCTAAAATAAAAGCAGAAACTGTTGCCTGTTTGTTGAACTTGTCAGCAGTGGAGCTGTGATTGGATAACTCTTTTCCCTGTTCAATGGCTCGAATGAGACAAAGTGGCCTGGGGTGGCTCAGGACAGTATGGCCCCTGTGATCCAAGGGATTACAAGAGTGGGACAGACTGACTGAACGCTGATGAGGAGCGTGGTTGCTGTGATGTCACTCTGCACGCATCAGAGTCTGCCAGCGACATAAGATGCTCTTAATCATTCATGGCCCTGTCACCACTTGTCTCAGTTTGAGCCCAAGTCATGTGGCACTTTGAGTGCTCGGTTACATAAAGGCATCACAGGCTGGCACCGAGACTGAGGAGAGAATCCTCATCTAAAGGAAACAAGATCATACTCATTACCTCTCCTGACATATCTGGTGCTCTAACTCAGACATGTTCAGTTGTTTTTTTTTTTACATGTCTCAAATGGAAACTATGTACAATGAGTTCGACCAGTTTGTCCGTTTAGCCCCATGAGTAAACAAGAGGGCTGAGAGGGAAATTTGCCTCAAGCTGTATTTAGAGTGTGTGTAGCACAGGTCATACAGGCCAGACTGACTTTAGCACAACATGTGAAAAAAAAATGGAGCTATGACGACGTGTTTTTTCTTCCTGTCTAGACACTGAAGTTAAAAAACTTTGTTACTTTTATTTGTTTTACAGAAGAAGGTCTGATATATTCCCCCCTGCATTCACAAATCAAACAGCTACAGCAAATAACTGAGAACATTCATTTCTACACTGCAAAAAATCTAATCTTAGCAAGTGTTAATTGTGGTCTAAAATATCCTTTTACACTTAATATTAGCCACACTCACCTGTCAAGTAAAGGTATGCGTTAATCTGAAAGAAAATTTGCCTATGCCACGTTTTCCTCCAGAATACTGAAAAAACTTTTGTGTCTTTTCAAATTGTCTCTGGAATGTTATTATGAAACAGTAGACTTCACATGACACTGCCATTCTTCTTGATTTATCTTTTTAAAAGTACTGAAAGGCTAGAACTGAATATGACAGGACTGCCTGCAGGCCGTACTTCATCTTTTGTCATGCTCACAATAATGGGGTCTTGACGATCCTGAGGGGAGTTGAAACTGTTCCTCATCAAACACCAAGGGGCCCCCAGAAGACGTAAAATGGGCCATTTCCTAGAATGACTGTAAGGTGTGAAGTTTGCACCTTTTGATATTTGATCACCCACTGACATATTTTATTCTGAGGTCGAATGCCTTGGAGTGACGACGCACTTCAAAAGCATTCCCCCTGCAGCTGAAGCATTGTGCCATTTGTCTTATTGCCCCACATGTGGCCACCAGGAAGGGTTAATCCATCTGAATGAGCGGATCTCTCCATGTAGGGGATAAAATCTTTCTCTGCTGTCTCCGGCCGGCTTAGAGACAGGAAGCTCGCTTGGTAGCCAGTGCTCAGCTCTGATGTTGCCATAGAGATATACAAAGCTATGAGCAGTGGGGAGGAACATATCAGTTGATGAGCTGTCTTGAGTGGTCAGTCGCACATTCAGCTGACTTTTATGCTACAGATACTAATTGGCTTCTGCACGCGGCATGAAGTTATAAAGGGTTGCTAGATGCTAGATCACACTGCATTTCTCTACCACTTTGATTTAGCTCAGAGAGACTTTGTATGCATTTGTTTGCTTTGCACTATAATCTTCTAATTTGGCATCCAGTTGCTTTTTTTAATGGATTTTGTAACAGTAAACCCCCTCCATTTATAAAGGCTGTGAATTGAACTCCAATTGGCTTTTACAATAGAACTTGAAAATCAACTTTGTTGAAGCATTTGCTCTTTGTTAGGCTTTCTTTTGTGCCATCCTTCTTTGTAGAGGGGGCCATTGCATCTTCTTGATTAGCACTGCCAGAACTACTGAAGAAAGCTTGAATGGAGATTTTAAATATAAAATAGACCAATGGAACTGGATAGGGCTCAGTCCCCTTTGGTGATGATCTCTCTTTTGGGAAAGAGGGGAAACAAAGAAGAGCCCTAGAGTCTATCATCTATCAACCCCCCTTCTGTTCCCTCTACTGCTACAGTTGCCTTTCCAACTGAATGGGTTCTTGTCAGTGATGCAAATGTTTTCATGGGTGACGTTGCCTTGGAATATTGTTGAGTGAATCCCCCATTCATTCACAATGGGGATTCGCATACAGGCCTAGAGCGTGGGCTCCAGCTCCGGTTTTGAAAACAGAGTATGACGGGGATTGCTGTCTGGCTAAAACAAATGAACCCCTTGTTAATGTCAGAAGCTCACAGAGTCAGTGAACTCTAGCTAGCAAACAAGTGGGTGTTTAAACCTCGTCTCCATTTGATTCTGATTTAAGATCATGTTACAAGGTTTGGGTTGCCTGTGACTTAGGGACACTTGGGTTTAAGTTCTGAAATGAGCCATATTATGAGTCAAAGATAATCAGTGCAAGAGCAGGATCAAAGTGACCTCATAAAATCAAGAGCACATCGCTTTCCTCACACTAAAAGCCATTAGTCCTTGACTTGGCATCACCCGAGCTGGGAGTTGCCCACTGATGTTTGTCCAGTGAATGTTCAAAAAATCTCTAAGTAAGATATATTTTTTTAAAGATACTTCAAGGCAGAAAGACAAGGGGTAACATTGAAAGGAAAAACACAAAGGTAGCATTGGTTACACTTCATCTCTTGACTATAGGAGGGCAAGAACAGAATGTAGCACGTCTGGACTTTCTTAGCTTTTGCTGAAAGCCAATCCATGCTGTAAAAAAGACTGTTCCACTTCATTCTTTCGTCTTTTCTTTCCATTCTTTTTTATTCCAGCCAGCTTGAACTGCTCTGGCTCCCAGTATCCTGTGTCTTGCTGGTTATGTAACAGTCAGGGGCCTAAATGGGAAGTAAAGCACAGCAGTGACAGCAGACACTGCAGCCACTTGAAAAAATGAATGTGACAGCAGCCCATTAGAGTTGACTTTGAAAGCTCCAAAATGTATCAGAAGCATGACACAGGAACATTTGTATTGACACTTACTTTGCTGCGGTCAACTTCAGTGGGGGTATTAGTACTGGTTTTAAAGAAGTAGAAGTTGCTGTGAAATGTGTACAAGAAAGCTTTTCTCCACCATTATATAACACTCTTACAGACTTCTGCATAGAAAAGTATAGTGAGAACCACTCAAGTGAGGCCTCATGTCGAAGCCTTGGCAATGAAACTTTCCGTACTTGATGCAGGTCAAAACAGAGCAAACTTTGTCATTGATAAAGAAGCTTTCAAAGTGGTACTTTACATTTTCCTTTGAAGCAGATGGTGTCTTTCATTAATAGCCTGTTTCCACACTGAATGCCATTCCACTGAATGCCAAGGTGCAAAGTGTTTGGCGTTAATTATCTTTTTTTGTTTTTCACAGGCTAATCCAACGGTAAGATGAAACCAGAACTGGAGGACCAGAATGTTTGGACACACTAAACACCTGGAGTTTAACCTTCTTTGACAACATCTGGTACTGTTAGCGGACACAAAAATCTGAAAAGAATCAAACTGCTCCAGAACCTAGATCATTTTTTCTACTTGTGGATTATAAGTAAAAGACTGCAAACATGCCTATTCTAAAGCAGCTGGTAAACAACTCTAACCAGTCAAAGCGACGGTCACGGGCTGACCTGACCGCAGAGATGATCAGCGCTCCATTGGGCGACTTCCGCCACACCATGCACGTTGGCCGGGGAGGAGATGCATTCGGGGACACTTCATTTCTTAGCACCCGATCTGGGGAACCTCCCAGGGAGCCTGAACCAAAGCAAAGCTCCCCAGGCCCCAAACCAGGGCTGCTGTCACGTACATTCAGAAGCAGCAAGCGCTCTCAGTCCGTAAACCGTGGGGACAAGTATGAGTACAATATGATGGCGACTTCTGGTGGCTCATCCAACTATGTCAAAAATGCCATATCTCTGCCTTACCTGAACGATGATGATATTAACAGGGGTCACCTGACAAAGAGTGTTTCTTCAAGCCCCATGAAGACAGTGATGGAGACTGAGACTAAGCCGGTAAATGGTGCAGCTGCAATGGCAACAATGGATGCAGAGTTCGATGAGCGTAATTTCGGTGAACTTACTGACTTGCCGCCATCCATGCCGAAGGGAGGCGGGATGAAGCACGCAGAGTCCATGATGTCCTTCAACATTGACTTGGGCCCCTCCATGCTGGGGGACATCTTAAGTGTGATGGAAAAGAAAGGTTGGGAGGAGGATGACCTCGGCTATGAAGAAGGCAAGGGTAGCGATGGCCGAGCCTCACCCTCCAACATACCCCACATAGATGATGATGATTCAGAAGAGAGGGCCCCAACAAGGCCACCTCGCAGCATGTACCAGCAGAAGACCATAGTGGATCCATACACCCCAGAGCTACAAACCAGGAACAACCACCACAACCTGGACAGTTACTCCGTGTCCAGCGCCGGCTCGGCCACTGAGGAGAAACCTCAGTACCACCTCCAAGACGGTGACACGGACAGCGCAAAGTACAGCTCGCCACGTGGGGAGGAAGACCGAGATTTCACCTTCATGGATGACGACGAGGATGAGATTCGAGTGTAAACCAGACTGGTAATACTGCCATGAACAGTCTTGGAGGACACTTATCGAGACGAGCAGATGTTGGGAGGCTATCACAAGCTGTTGAAGGCAGGGGGATGATTTGGAGGAAGGGCCACTGCTGCTCTAAGCGTCCTGTAGATCTGTATAATGTTTGTACACTTTGTTCAACATCATAAATAAAAACCAATTAGGCCTTACTCACTGTGCTGTAGCAAGAAGATGGGAGCTGAGTGCAGACGGACTTGCGGGCTTGGGTTGTTAATCGTTGCAGATTTATGCAGCTTCAAACTCTGAACTTATAACTGGGAATTACCCATCTCAAACAATACTGGCAACCCTGTTGAAATCTTTTCTTCAAAGGCGAATGATTGAACAAAGAAAAGCAGCAAGTCATTGGTTATGAGCGCATACGCGTCTTGGGAAGTTAAGTTCGACCACAAGGTTGGAGAAACCGTACCCCAGCTGTCAGTCACAGTGATATCACATTAGTTGTGGGATGTGTGAGGTGAAGAGAAGGATATGTGAGGGCACAAAGTTGATGTAGATGTGTGTATTAGAGATTCTGAACAAGGAAGAGGGAAAGGACATTTGCCAAAGCTTTTGGCATAAACACTAAAAAGATAAAGTAGTTATTACTTTTCCATGTCTTACTTTAAGGGGGGACTTTTTTATTACTTTTGTCAAGCATGTCTACTGTTGTAGAGCTTGTTGTTGTTTTTAGTTTGGTAGTTCATTCTGTTTTATTTTTCCTCCTGTTCGTCTTGATTTAGCAAGGCCTCCATTCTTTACTTTCACAGACAGCTGTGGTATTTATTCATTCATATTAATAAGGGACGAATCAGTCTAATTATGCACTACAAGGTCTTAAAAGTTATGATTTGGGTGTTTTTTTTTTTCCGAATGTGTTTCTCGACTTAGGAAATCGTAACGGTACCACAGAGTGAACCAGCTTCTTTTTTAATGGAATTTTGATAAACAGCACTTAATTCTCAAGTAGACACACCTTTGCTGTCATATTTATGGGAAGGCCAAAATAGATGACAAGGACCTACGTTTGTAAAATGTGAATTGTCAAAACAAATGAGGCCTTTTGTATGTGTTCTGGGTCCTGTACTTTTTTTGTTTTTTTTTAAGAGACAGGGCAGAAGTGGTGATTGTGGCTAATTAAGTGTGTTTCACATCATCACTGACGATGGTAGCATTAGCAGGTCAGCGGAGAGACATAAGTGTGAAAGGGACAGTTGGTAAAAGTCCAAATGAATAGTTATGGCTTGTCCCTAAGGGAAGAGAAAGGATGTAAAAACATGTTCAAGGTGTTATTGGATTGCAGCTTTTATTTTTTATGGACGGGCGTCAGGTATGTCTCGGGGGGCAGTGCTGTGAGTGGCAGACATTTCCTTAACCGGCCCCGCAGGTGATAAGACTCACCTCCTCTACACAGCCCAAATCACACAGCAGAAACAGATGATTAAATCAACCAATCATCTGGCCTTTTCCCAGTCTACTCATTAAATGTGCTGGATTATTGAACCACAACCAGCTGGAACTGCTCCAGGAACGGCAGGGTCAGGGTCGGACTGGTGGGCTGTTTCTCTTTGATTCTTTTTTGTGTGTTGTACGCTCACTCACTTGGCTCCTCCAGGTTACTCTTAGTTCTAAATAAGGCAACCAAGAGGCGTACTTTAGTTCCTTGTGTTGATGATTAATGTCTGAACTTTGTTATTCCTTGTTAGAAAACTAATTGCCACGTTTGACGAATGGGAACCTTTATGTCCGTTTGTGGCATTGATGCAGGTGTGTACATATGGAATCAGGATGCTGTGCCATTTTTTTCTCGGGTTTATTGTATACTTTAAAAACCACCATGTCCATATGCAGAGGATGCAATGAGTTCAAGCAATCTAGAGGAAATTGCCAAGTACGTTCTAACCATTTTATTGGAAAATGATAGCAGGATGTTTCATTTGTGTTTATTTTTTACTCATGTATAGACTTGCAGTATGGTTTAAGTCTGAAATCTCTCTTTACTTCTTAATGTAAATGGGCCAAATTTGAAGATGTCTTTTACTTTATATTAAAATGAATTGTGAAATATGTGGTTTGTTTGGGCTAGTGTTTTAGTCAAGACCACACTAACCGAGACCAAGACATACCAGAGACCGGAGTGCATTTAGGGATCGAGACCGAGTCAAGACCAAGACCAAGGCAGGGTGAAACCGAGTCAAGACCAAGACCAAGGCAGGGTGAGACCGAGTCAAGGCCAAGACTAAAATAGCCTATCAGTGGTGGTCTTGTCTGGTCTTGATTTAAAATCAGGAGTCCGCCCAGTCCGGGACCGAGACAAGACCAAGTAAAAATGCCTTCGATTCCGATACGAGACAGAGACCTTCAAAAAGAGGTCTCGAGACCAAGACCGATTTCGAATACTACAACACTAGTTTGGGCAGCTGCAATCATTTATTCTCACCGACGAGAAATGGACACTTTAAAAAACAAAGAGCAGAACACTCCTGAAGTTTTCTTGGTATTTTTCTGAACCATGTCATGTACATATGATTTGTGCCATCGATTATTACAGCAAACGACCTTCATCATGAGCATCGTGAGTATGTGGTTATAGTGAGGAAATCAGAGGAATGTTAGCGGCTTTAACACACACAAAAAAAAAGCACATTTGTGGCCACATTGTATTTGCAAAGAAAGAACCTCCAACAATCTGCAACCAAGACTGCTGGAATTTAAAGGAGCTCGATGGAAAATAATGGACAAGTATACTAAATCACTCTGAAATACTTTCTCGTAATTGTCCGAACGTTCTGGCATGTGTCGTGCTGCTCTGTGGGAAACTACTAAGTAGGCCAGAATAAACCATATAAAGGAATTTGCAAATACTCTCAGCCTCAGGTCTGCTTCAGAGTTTTTTTTTCTTCCCGTGGCCCTGACAGCTGTGGTTTGGTGAGTGGCAGAGGAGATAAGGACTGCGAGAAACAACCAGCTCAAAGTTCAGCTGTAGAATGTTTTCTGCTTTTATTTTTCTCTATTCAGTGGCTGTAGTGTTGTGCCAAGTATGTACTATCTTCCTTTCCTTTTCCTTATCCTGGTTTTACAGTATATTAATATATTCATTTCTTCCCTTCTCTTTGAAATAACAGCTATATTTTTCAATAAAAGAGCAAGCTGGTAATCTTTAACCACGACTCAGCTCTTTTTTTTCCTTCTCTTTTGTCTCTCTTCATTCTGGGCCTCATTTGTGCAAGATTATTCACTTTCTGCTTCCCAAATAGGCAGAGCACGCGCTGAAATGTGACCTTCACACAGAAGACCCGAGTATTTGGTAGTGATGGAGGCGCTGAAAGAGTTCCAGCCAAATCCACACTTTGACAAACACACAGTCGGAGTGGATTATTCAGCATAAATAACCCTGAAATGAAAGATAAAACCTTGTTGGAGCAGATTTCACATTACGGGCGAGATGAGTCTTGTTAGCTAATTAGAACCCTCCAGTCTGACATTGATCCTAACAGGCTTTATGCGTTATCAACCCAGCTGCAAAGACGACTAAAACAGTCCTTGTGTTTCATGACAGGCAGCTTTAAAGACCAAATATTAACTTTTTTAAATGAGCCACTTCATTGTGTGTGTGAGGAAGGAAAGAACATGGTGCATTCTTGATGGAAAGAGAGAGCAGCACATTAACTGTACAGACGGAGAACATCACAGCTTCCTCTCTTCTCTGTCAGGTACGATTCCTTCTCTTTACAGCCATCTGGATGCGACGACAGGATTATTCTGTCATCGAACTCCAATGTCTGCGTCGTTTCTGAGTCTGAGCAAACAATGTGGTGCAAACACGTGTTACATTTGTCAGGACAGTGGTTAAGAAATGGCACCATGAAAGCAGTTCTAAGAAGAGCTGTTTGCTGTATACAGTGAAGACAATTCTCGAGAGATTTAATTGGATTCTTTCTGAGGTGTTAACACGACACTTCAGCTTTGTAAACAAAGGGTCTGAACTAGCTGAAAGCAGCGTCGGCCTTCACAGACAACCTCACTCATTCTGTTGTAATTTCTCTCATCAATGATCTGGTAGCCGGAGCGGTGCATTAATACACATTCACTCCAGTTCTACACCATGTTTTTCCCATTGTATGCCTCTTTAAAAGGACCTTACAACGTCGCCTTTATGTGACGGCTTAAGCTTTATTTCATAATAAGACCTGACGTATAACACTTACAAATATCCTATAAAATAGAATGCAATTTGGGCAGCAGTAGCTCAGTCTTTCTGGACATGGGTTAGGAATCGGAGGGTCGCCGGTTCAAGTCCTGGTGCAGAACAAAATATGGAAGTTGGTCTGGAAGCCGGAGAGGTGCAAGGTCACGTCCTGAGAACTGACGAGGTACCCTTGAGCAAGTCTCCGGACCCTCAACAGTTCTGGTGCGCTCCCTGCACAGCAGTGTGCAGCAGCCCCACTCTGACATCTCTCCACTAATGCATGTCCACAGGTCCTGTTTGTGCATGTGTGTATTAAGGGGGGGGGGATGTCTGTGAGGAGCATGTCTCTCAATAACAGAGAGTAAAAACCAGAATTTCCTCCAGGGATAAAGAATACAAGATGCAAAAACAGATACAAGTCCTGAAAACTATGCAACGCTTGAACCACTTTCCTACACAGTGAATGCTCTCACTACATGTGAGTACATCTCCCTGGTTATTCCTCTGTGCTCTCTTCTCTCTTAGCAGGATTTTGAAACATTGCAGATCTTTTACTGTCATTATAAACTGTGGTATCATTGCAAGAGGTAATAAAACATTCAAATACCCCTACTTCATCGTCTTAACAAAGCACCTCAAGTGCAGTCGCTCTTTAAACTGCATAAAATAATGACAGATCCAAAGGCGTTTTATCGAATCAAGTAGCCGTTCTTTAGCACGTCAATCTGACAGTTTGATTAAATAAAAAACATCCTTTAGTGTGAGACTTGCAGTGCTGAGAGAAGTGGTCATTATACTCGTTTGTAGGTGTGCTACTATCGCCCTCTAGTGTCACTTGTATGTAATGCATGTTACATTCCTGGATGGAGTTCCTGCAGAACAAACCGGTTATATTACTGTGAGCTTAAAGCTTAGACATAAAATCAGAGGGAAGTCTGAAGTGCCCAGTGTTCTTTTGCTGCAGCTTTTTACCAATATATGTGTCAATATTCAGATTTCACGACAGATTTCTTTTATTAATTTCACGTGTAATCACATCGCCAATAAGTCATGGACTTTTGGCTGAATATCAAAAGTCAGAGTATTTCTTATTAACTGTCATTCACTCATTTGCATATAACTCCGTCCTGTTTGCAGGATCTTGCAAATATCCTTTCAAAAATAAAAAACACAACAGAGCGGAGATATTAAAAGAAGTCCCCTCAGGTGAATCTAAATGCCCCTGGTGTCTGTCGTCGTATTATCAAAGGATTTCTGCTGATTTTTTCTTCCAAACACGTCACCTTCTCCCTTTTGCCCTTAGTCTTCTGTTTGTAAAAGATGATTTTATGTAAAGAAAATAAATCTCATGCTGATCCCTCTGACAGGTCTGTTGGACAAACTATTCATTGGTTTTGAATCCTCGTCCTCACCTAATGTGGAAAGCACAGCCTTCACCGTGTTTTGAGAAATTCAAAATGGGACGGATAATAAACCCTTTTTTTGAGTGTGTGAATGTTTTCTCTTTTCCAAAAAACACTCAATCACCTCAAATGCCACTGGACCTTTGGGCTCCCGTAGCTAAGTGGTTAATGCGCGGGCCCCATGTACGGAGGATGTAGTTCGAATCCAATCTGTGGCTCTTTTTTATTTCTGATCCCTCTTTTCATGGCTCCAGGAATAGTCATCTTTCCTTTTTTGGATTACAAATGACCAGATTTGAGCACAAACATATGTTTTCCTGTCTTTGTTTTCCAAACCCCCAAATGTCCCCTAATTGCCAGTTACACTAATAATCCACCCTAATGGCTTGTTAATGCACAATACATCACAAAAAGCATGCAAAATGTATTAGCATGGGCAGCTAAGAGGATTTCTGTGTAGTGCTTTCAGTAATGTCTGTCCTTTGTTTCAGCGTGTGATCAGTGTGGTGACTCAGAGCAGCGACCGCGTGGGACACGCTGTGTTCCTGCAGCTGAGCTTAAAATGTCCTGCTGAAAAAAAGATTCATGTCATGTTTGCGACGCTGCAAATATTTACCCTGCTTCTCGTCCTGTTTGATGTCCTCCATCTATTCACGTATATAGAGTATGTGTTGAAAGTCTGAAATAACCGACTATGGGGCGATAAAATCATGCAGCCTCTTCCTTTTAGCATTTAAAAAAAAAAAAAGTATTTTCAAACCTTCCTGCAGTCCTGTTCTAACCATATTCTGTTTGTTGTTGGAATGAAACGTTTTCTTAATGACGAGAAATGCAGATTTTTAGGCAGGAGAAATCTAGAGCCGACTCGCACTCACATAAAACTTGTGTGATCATTAGAGCGAGTTATTAAAGATACATGAATTTCTCCTAATCATGAGGCCCCCTCTTTAAAAAAGTGAGAATCAAGTCAGAGTATTTCTACTGGACATTTAAAACAGTGTGAGCTAACTGAAGTGTTTCTCAAACATGAGCAAAGTTAAAACAATATGACAATATTACAGATTTCATATTTGTATTGACAAAAAAAGGGAGTGCCATTGGCCTAGTGGTTAGTTCATGCGTCCCATGTACGGAGGCTACAGTCCTCACAGCTGGAAGACCAGGTTCAATCCGACCCGTGGCTTCTTTTTCCGCATCATTCCCCGTGCTCTCTCTCTCTCTCTCCCTGATTTCCTTTTCTTTTCACTGTCCTGTCTCGAATAAAAAGACTAAAGAAAAAATAGACAAAAACTCAAGATAAAAACTATGGAAGCCCTAAGCGTTCATGCATCCATACAACATTCTATCACTCTGTTTTCTCGTGGCAGTGACTCATTTCCTGCTGTTTTCCTCAGATCTGGACTTTTTTTTATCTCGGCGTTGCAAAAGCACAAAACAAACATAGAGCCAGGCTTAACTTACCTCATTAGTGTGCGTAATGTCAGCGTGGCATGTCGTGGTCTCACCTGACCAACCTATTGTTTTGTTTTTTAGATCTGCAGAGAAATATCCCATTACCACAAAAAGACATAAACCTTCTCTGTGTTTTTTTGTGTGTCTTTGATAAAGTGTAGCCTGATCATTATCAGGACATTTAGACAGCTTTACATTTAGTCTCCAAAGTATTTATAGAGTTCTGTATTTATTTAAAAGTCTCTAATGCTGTTAGCTTATAGTAACCACTCAACCTTTCAATAATATGACTGTCAGTTTGACCTCTGGTTTTCCTTTTATCTGGGACCTGTACCTTATTACAACATCACCTTAATGATCTATTAAAAAAAAGAATAATAAACGGTCAGTTTATTTATATTCTGTCATTTTGTTTGGGACCTTATGATCATCATTTCTCACTGAAACTGGCTCTATAGGTTTTAACTTCATTGTTCTTACACTATCATTAATGACCAGTAGATGGAGCTAGTTACCTCAATACTGTTTCCATTCCCTTACTGGCTATTCTTGTTGTTGTTGTTGTTGTTGTTGTTGTTGTTGTTGGTTGGCGTTCCTCAGACACTTAGTGGAAGCACAAGGCCTCACACATTCATGGCTGTTGTATCTCTACTGAACTATTGTTCCCTGGTGTTTTAGATCATCATATTGTTGACATCTTCTTGGCTGATTAAAATCTTTGTATTGTATTCACATCAACTCGTGCTTTATGCAGAAACATACACATGCAAACGAGATGTTTACACATCAGACTGGTATTTATTTGACACGTGTGAATCAAACCGATGAGAAGGACTTCAAAAATGCAAACAATTGCTTAAAAAGAAAAATCAGTGATGCTGTAAAGCATTCGATTTCCCTTGAATCATTCATACATCAGACTTTTTAAGGATCTTCAGTCTAAATGTATCTGTATTTCTTTTGGATTCTAACATTTTCATAATTAATTTTCTGTGTGCTGGTTTCTTTAAATGATTTTTACATTTTTGGATTTCAATGTTTCTTTCTGTTTTTGACGTCTTGTGTGAAGAACTTTGATTTGCCCTGTTGCTGAAATGTGCTGCATGAAAAAAGTTGACATGCTCTGTAGGATAGAAACATTATAATATCTACTCGTGTTGTTTTGGTGGGAAGAATCAGAGGAGAGAAGATGGTTTTGAGTGCTGTGTTTCATTTGCGTGACATTTTTTTTTTAGCATTTGACAAAGTAGTGAACTCAGTTTGTGTTTAGAGTTTTGAGAAATTGGGCTACAGTTTCTGGAAATGTGCTCCAACAATTGGGAAAAAACTGTCATTAAGAATACTTTAAATGCTTCTTCTTGAAGTCATTAGCAAATATACTGTCCATCCTTTGGATACATCACCACGCTTTGATTGTACCGCCTCTCTAAATTAAATTGAAAAGGTAGACTTAAAGCAGAAGGTTAATAATTGGTAAATTATCATTTTGCTGTATAAGCGTACAGTTCGTGCATGTCTAGCGTGATTGTCTTGGAAAACATCTTCTAACGACCCTTTGAATGTAGATTAAAAGCACCTTAAACAAACAGTAAAAACTCAGAAACTCATCAACAATCCTTTCTTTCTTTGTTTAGTCTGAGCAGGCGTGTATTCCTCATAAACCAACAATTCATCCTTAACAGAACTCAAAAGGGAGCGGTAATAGAGGAAATGATGTACATTATAATAAAATAACACTCTGGAAAGACTGGACTTGTGTTGGCGAGTTATCTTTGGCTCATGCTTCATGTGTTACAGTCATATAGATGTGATTATTCCTTATTTTTCTATACATGAACATGATGTGCAGTTTCCATAGCAGAGTAGAAAAACAAACATGGTTCAAGTATAGACCGGAATCCAGAGGGTCTGAAGTCGACCACATGATCCTCAAACTCTTAAATATTTAGTGCAGTCGAGCCGAGCCGGTCTGAGCCGGTCGATTCATCTTTCCAAATGAGAGAGCGGTCAGACAAACCAGTGTGTGTCGAGTCGTGATTGAGAAAATGACTTTTAAACAATGGCCGACTCCACCAGGGAGATGTTGTACTGAGAGTTTTAGCTCCAGTTGTTCATTCTTCCTGCCAAAATATTTCAAAATCACCGAATAATTGATGCTGAAAGTGTTCCCGTTGATTGTGAAAGCTGTTTGAAATTACCAGTCAAAGTCACAGTCCAGAATCGGGCTCTCATGAATTGTAATTAATGAGTCTCAGTCATTTTTCAGCTGAGCCAAGCACGTTTAAGTCAAAGGATAACAGCCGACACATTAAGTGCTCACAGCGGACGACTCTGGAATAACACAAGTTAGGAAATGGCCCCCTAATGTAAAAAGGTTGGAGTGCTTACACAAAGCCTTCAGAGGGGGCTTCCAGCTCTGGGAACGCTCAAACTAATGGGCCAAAGGGCGAGAATATTTCACAACCATGATGGAAGTTTGTGCAGGTGGGACAATTTAAAGCTGACCTCCTGTTTTTACCTTTTCTTCAAAGTTGGAATATCAGAGCCCAACGTGTCAAAGATGGCGGCCTGATGGTAAAGAATACAAAAATAAAGAGACCCACCTCTACGTCTTCATGGGCCTGTGTCCACTTTCGGTGTTTTCCATACTGGTAGCGCCCAGAACCTCGATTTCAGAGCGCTTCTCACCCGCGCTTACTGATGTTAGCTGCATGGCACTTCTGCTTCACTTGGTAATGAATGTTAGAAATGTTTTAAATTGCTCTGTATGCTCTGTACGGTTCCTACATTAGCAGCAGGTGTAGACCTTACACTTGCACCTGAGAAGAAAAAGATACGGTGTATGAGATTAACCTCATCTGAGGAAAATGACTAGTTTGACGTCCTGCAACATTGTGTGTTGACTATACTGTATGGGGAGCCGGATAGCTTACGTCGAGTGCCCCATGCACAGAGGCTGTGGACCTCGAAGAAGGCGGCCTGGGTTTGAATCCACCTTCAGCACTTTCCCTGCATGTTATACCCCAATCACTCATCCCTCTTTCCTGATCTATCACTGTCCTCTACAGTAAAAGGCATAAAAGCCACAAAATAACCTTAAAAAAGGTTCATGTACTTGGGCAGCTGAAGTTGTTTGGCAGCCCGCCCAGGTATCGTGCAAGTCTGGGCAATCTTGGAAACCATCGGTATAACCTGTGGTAAGCATTAAACGACTTCCAGGCAGCACTTTCTTTTCCATGCGGGGTAAACACACTCACTTCCGCAGCATGAGCCTGAAAAAGAATCCCATTTTCTTGTGATTTGCTCGCAATGAACAGGAATTGAGTTTGCCAAAGTAACAACATCATGAGGCAGATTTTTTTTTTAAAGGAGAGTGTAAGCTTTGCGAGGCGTGTCCTCAAGAGGAGAATGGAGGTCGGTTTGATCATCTCTGACGCGTTTCAGGTAGTCAGTGAATCTAAACACTGGTTGGCTTTTGTGACACAGCATCAAGCTAATTTTACGATCTCACGATCTATAATAGATTTCAGCTGCAGTGTATGAAGATATCTGTATAAAGAGAAAAATAAATCATCATTAGAATACCATCGATGGGGGATGGGATGTCATTAGCGCAGAAAACTTTCCGCCTGTTCTGCTGTCCACATGGACGGTTTCTCTTGCATACACTAAAGCCTGCTGATACGTGATTGGTCAATACAGCTCGGACTTGAGATTTAGAATACAGACCCGTCAGATTCTATTTTTTTATGTAGAGTCTGTAAATAGAGATTAACTTGTGGGAAACACTGGGCTGAAAAGGTTACACGGTGGAGGGAGCATCCATAAGTGTGTCATATTTTGTACGGTCTGCTCTAGAATACATGGAGTAGTGCTGGAAGTGATTAAACTTAGTAATGTGATGAGCAAAGGTACGTTGGATATTAAGGGCTTTCGTTTTTTGTGACTTTTTAAGGGGTTAACTTAGAAGTAAAGAAAGAAACTTGACATTTCCTATTACAAACACAAAGGTTTTGAGTTATTGGACAGTGTATTTTTTCACAGTGTGAGGTTGCAGAGTCCCAGCTTCACACCCCCACTCTGACATTACACATCCTGTCTGTTACTTTTGAAAAACAACAATTCCTCGCCGTTTCCTCCCAGCGTTTCCTGCTGTCAGTCGCAGGATCCGGGTCGACACCCTCCTCTTCCCTTCTTACAGGGTGGAGGGGGCCGGCTTCCTTTCCCGTGAAGGAGGCCTGGTGGGGAGGAAGGGAGGGGGCACTCGATGGGAGGCTCCATCAATGCCCTGGGAGGAGGTGACGAAGAGGAGTCCTAAGATATTTACAGAAAACACAGGCGTGCCCCGCACATTCTCTCACTCTGAATGAAAAGATACTCCATCATGTACACCTCCCTTTTCCTTCCAGTGATTTCTTTTTAAGCAGATGTGTATTAGTGGATGTGTGTGAAAATAGGAGGAGGCGTTTCTTTAGTTTCGGAAGAACCCTCAGGATTAAATGGGATGTAGCTCTGAATCCCTGTGTGGACTCTAAAGACCTTAAATTCTCCATGATATCATCATTTTACCCACAATTCTACATCCAGTGTTCCCAATTA
The DNA here is from genome assembly GCA_020745685.1 of Tautogolabrus adspersus. Taxonomy (NCBI): domain Eukaryota; kingdom Metazoa; phylum Chordata; class Actinopteri; order Labriformes; family Labridae; genus Tautogolabrus; species Tautogolabrus adspersus. Next base: position 19,485,526 of record CM036554.1, read on the forward strand.
GTTGTTTCAGGCTGACTCCAACAGCTAGTACAGCAGTGCTTTAAAACCAGTCCAGCATTTTTTCCGTGCTTAAAAAATGTAAAGGCTGTAAATTGTTGTTTGTGGAAGAAATATCCCATAATGCATCATTTAAAAAATGTGGGGCATTTTCTGAGACAGGTCTGGTCTGTTTAATGAGGACTGAAAGTGATTTTGGAGACAGACAGTCGCCAACATAAAGATTCTGGGGAAAGGTCAAGTGCTGAAAACACTAAATCAAATTGTTAAGACATAAGCCATGAGGCCCATATCTGCAAGACATCATCATTACATGAGACTGTAAGAAAAACACATTGGAATTCCTTTTGCAGAGTGTAAACTGTGACCTGCCTGCATTCTGGAGCTCTGCCTGAGAATTTGGTCGTCATTGCTACTCAGGTGGAGCTGAATCACTGAGTTTGTTCCAAAATTCTTTCCATTTAAAGGGCGGATCGTCATCAGACTGTAAGTGGATGGCAAGGCTCCTCTTTCTCTTCTGTAATGTGATGCCTTTGCTACATTATTGCTTCACTAGATATGTGGCAAGAAATGCATTATATGTAAGTTTATCAATTCTTTCTGACTTGAGGTTTTTCTTTTCAAGAGTGTGCATTTAAACTTGAAAAAAATGCAATTGTGGCTGTTTGAGGCTGGTTTCTCCATCTCTTACATTCACTTAAAAAACCCAGCAGGCCTGACTAACAGTGGTCATAGCCACGGGCAGATTAATGGACCATTATGCCAGCTACTCAAAAACCTCCGGCTGGCCCGTCTGGTCATGAATCAGCAGAAAACTGCTGCCTCTTTGGAGGATTTTTCCCACAGTAATGGAACAAAGAAAGTCACTGAAAACCAAGTGCAGAACAGAAAGTCAAACAGGCATTTGTGTTGAGATCATATGAAACATGGACGCAGCCTCAGTGGTGTCTCCCATTGGTTTTGAAGAGGCGTTATGAAGCCAACCAATGGTGGTCGCCATATTGAAAATCCAATCACAACCTAACTTTTCAATCAGTCTAGAGATGGGCAAAGAGGGCGAGGCCTACTGGCAAACAGCTACAACGCACCTGTAAGTCAACTCAGCCAAGCCTCTATGAAGATTTATGAACAACAATTAGCCTTAATAAAAAAAATAAAAAAAACATCCCACAAAAAGTGTGAAACAGTAAAGAAATTAGCTATTCATCAAATTTGATTTCTGAACCAGGCTGTCCAGAACTATATGGATACAAAAACAGTATTAGAGTTTCCACTTTAACATACATCTTTTCTGCTATTCCTTAGCCTTGCTTCAAACTACTTTTTTAAAATGCTGCTTACACAATTCTACTTTTGAAAACTCTGGGATTTTATATCAGTAAAAATCTGTGACACAGACATTGGGCTTCCTGATTGGGCCTCCTCAGTCATGACGTGTCTTTCTTCGATAGTTCAACCCTTATAATATGACACATTTAGGAAGATCATTCTTGTATACCAGCAGATAATCAAACTGTGATAAAGGAGAAATACTATTGATACTCTTTGGTTAAATCTTTTTCTGCAAAATGAAATCCATAAGTGTCAACTTGGCCTGCATCTGCAAGAGAGAACCAACAGCAAAATCCTGCCTCAGAGGGTCAAAGGTCTACATATGGCCACTTTCATGCATGATTGTACTTTGTTATCCCTTTCATTTTCAATGAAGATTATGCAGGCAAGACATTAACCTAAAAAAATATAAACAAAAGAAGTACAAAAAAAATCAAGTATATAGCAGAATTGCAAATTTCAAGAAACTTGAGTAACACGGGGAAGTTGAGGATAAAAGTATGATTCAATTAGCTAGTTAACCACAGAGGAATCAAGAGCATGACGATCAACCTCAATTCTCGTTTCCAGGAACCTTTAATGCCAAAAATGTAAGAGGTTTGCACGAGGACCACACACAGTGGCTCCCACACCTCCACTTTAGGTTAAGGCTTTATTTACATGGGCACTGTATGCATCCTCCAACTCAAAATGGTAGAAACCAAAGACATCTGCAAACCATTTCTCTTAGAAGCTTAAACAACGTGTTTTCTTGTATGAGGAAAAATCGGAGGAAATGGGCAAGTCGACCAGTCTCTTGGTTTTGAGAACTTTGAGCTGACTACCCAGTTCCAGTAAGACCAATTGGAGACATTCATCTTCTGTAATTTCTGTCATGCTTTTAAAAATGCCTGACTTCTGTTCAGAACCTGCGCAATGTAGCCAGACACTGCTCTATTTGTCACAGTGTTTGTCACATGTACAAATACATTGAATAACACTGGCTGCAATCTACCTTGTGTCAACTTTCCACTCACAGTTGCAACATCACAGTGAGTAATATGTGCTGAACAGGGTTAACAATTGTACTCGGTAAACCTGGGAGAGGTACTGCTTGGACAAACTGTAGTTAGGAATCTTAAACATACACCTGTGCACTTTCCTCCCAATACAGGAGTTCAAAAGGTCAATGATGTCCCAGCTTGGAAACGGACAGCTATATGGGGGGAAATAATACTAAATAATAATCCTAAAAAGTTGATCCCCTGTCCCTGAACATATTGATTTTGACACAGAATAATGGTCTTTTCGCACTCACTTAATTTGATCTTGTTAATTTTTCGTAGAGAAAACTCGCCTCCATGTGCATTACATTGCAACATAATGATTACCCTATTTACCCTCTTAATTCTGAAGAGGATGCAAAGCAGGCCTGAGATGAAAAGCAATTAACAGATAATATAAACCTGTGAGCAGCATCCTACTGTTAATGAAATGTAAGTTAGTTGTGTTTATTAAATGGAACGACAAACAAGTCTTGACACCCTGTGGTGAAATAGTCGTCATCATACATAGCAAACAAGTATCACATACTCTTATTTAACTTGTTTTTTTTTTAAGGTTTTTGTATTTGGAAACCATCTTTTGTTGCAATAACAACCAGGTTTGTGTTGGGTACGTGCCTGACCCTTGATTGGGTTATCATCCTTTGGCTTGGGAGTAGCTCGTGCAATGACACCCTGCATGCTAGCTTTAAACATCTCCATCCAGCCTCTACACAGTCTTGAAATTGTTGCTCCTACAAATGTACCTATTTGGGATCAAACTCACAAGAAGAAACTAAATATGTTAAGACGTGTTTGAATCGCATCATTTAAACAAACGTCTGCTTGTAGTATTTCACCAGCAGAGGGCAGTCTTAAACTCTACCTAGTGAACGATTGGCTGTTGCATATTGGAAATCCAGATTTCTTTGCAACGCTTTTCAGCAGACTGGCATTTTTTCCCTGTGAAGTTTGTCATTGTTACTTTGAATGGTTGCATTAGAATTCTTACAAACAAATTGGTGTCATTTTGGATTTCTTTAGAGTTACCAAAAGCTGCAATTTTTCCTTCTTTCCATACAGAAGAAATGATCCTGTCCATGATTACACTACAGAATTTAGCTGTCATTAACCTGGGGGGGGGGGAGCACACTAAAAGGAAACTGCTCAGTCCTCCCTCTCACATCTGTAGTATGTGTACATCGCTGCTGCAAGATTTTTAAAACCAGGAATACATCACCAATGTACTCGCCTCCCTTCACTGACTCCCTGTTGATTTTAGAATTCATTTTAAAATTGTATTACCTGTTTTTAAGCCACTTCCTGGTTTAGCCCCCTCTTATCTATCAGAAGGTTTAATCCCCCATTTACCCCAGGATGATCACTAAGGTCACCTGAGCGGTCTCTCCTTGTCGTCCCTCGAGCTCAGCGGAAACTCAGGGGCGACCGTGCCTTTTCAGTTCCAGGCCCCCCCGTCTGTGGAATCAATTGCCTCCCCTCATCAGAGGCGCTAAGTCATTACATTTACTCAAAGAACAGCTCAAAGCCCACCTGTTTTCCCCTGGCCTTTAAAATGAGCTAACATTAATTTAATATTTGACTTAAAATAATGCTTTTTTGTTGTTGTTGTTTTTTTTCTCTCTCGTTCTGTATTCAATGCAGATATGTGTGTCTGTGATCTATTTTAAAATACACATGACGTGCACAAGACTCTAAAATATCTCAACCTTTCCTTTACCTGATTGAGTTGTTCCAGCTGAGGCATGGATACATAAACACATCTTAAACCCGCATGATGATGTGTTTGCATGTGAAGCATATTTTGCAGAAATCCAGTTGAGCTTCTCAACGGCTGTAAATACACAACCGGGGAGCGTAAATCATCACAACTCTTACTGTAGCAGTGACCTGTCTGCTATCTTGTTGACTGGTTGCCCTGACACATGCACAAGCACATGATAAATGCAGATACCCGTGAGCCTCCTCTCTGTAATATTTGAGCGGGGAGAGTCTCGTGGCTGTAAAAACCACACGGTGAATTTGGGAGATGTTTAGTTGGTGGGGGGGGGGAGGTTATTTTTAAATGGTAAGCCCACCCTGGCTGGCATGCTTCACATGCTTTGGGTGTTACCAGAATTGGCACCAATAAAGGCCAGCAACATTCCTAAAGCTGTCAACATTGGAGGCTGAAGCGCTCGTTTTGATAGCGTTTTTTATCCTGAAAAGTACAATAAGTTAGCTCTATTTCAGATTGCTGTCGCTGAATGCAAACCAGCAGCTGTGATACTATGTTAATTTTTGGAAACGGTCACTTGTTGACATTCAAACCAACTGGGCGTGTCTGCAATGTTGACTGAAATAAGTATACAGCAGGTCACAAGGGCAGCGCCTTCCTCTTTAGCATGTCCAGAAAATAGCTGCCACCCCCTCTCTCCCTCTCTCTTTCTGTCTTATTTCAAACACAAACACACACATTAATAGCAGATTTGGCAGCGATTCCCCCCATGCAAAGTTTCCATTCCCCTGTCTACAGTTTCAAATAAAACCATCCCACTGTACTTATTTTAGTCTGGCAACACTTCATGAAAAAGTGACCCTCTAATGCATGACAACAGCTTGAGGCTTCATCATTTCAAACCACTTATGAAACCGGAAGACTGCAAAATGGAAAGCTGTGGAGTTGAGCAGCTGACTGCCTGTAGTTAGAAAGTTTGATTTGAATCAGATGAGGCTTTCAGATGTGTGACTACATGAGGAGTCTAACTCATAAGACGTCTGCTGATATCATAAAATCTTCAGTTTGAGATTTTCACTTTGAGGGGCTTTCACACTTGCAGAAATCTCCTGAAAACTTCTGATATTTGCAGGAGGAGCTGTATGTGTGAACGCAAACAGCTGATATTAATCCGGAGTTTCTCCTGCCAGATCCGTAGTATTTTTTCTGCAGCAAGTCCGAGTGAGCTGATGTGAGTACGCAGCAGGATAATCTACGGAGAATTCACCTCGAGCCAATGGGAGTGACGTTTATATTCTGCGACTGCTGCACAGTGCATAGAGTGTATGCATGCGACCAGTACGATGCACGTATAAAGGCTGCATTACGTTTTCTGCTCGTCAGTATGTTGTTCTCAGCTCTTTTGTTGATAGTGTGATTCCTTTGAACTACACGTAGCATTGATATAAAGGCAAATATTCTCATTATAGCATTGTATAACGGACTCTGTTGCTTCGTCACGTCTTACCTCAGGAGAACCCGTGCCCGCCCTCCCGTCTCACAGGAATGGCATTTGATTCAGGCAGATGAAGCTGAAGCTATCGAGCAGCCAGCCTCGGAGTAATAAATTCCAATTCAGAGGTCTAAACACTGATTTTTGGATTCATTTTGGTTTCAGATGAGACATGTGGCGAACATAGGTATTGTGTAAAACATGAACAGTAGGGTTTTATCTAAAATAGACGTAAAAACTCTGAGTTTAAGCTAATACTCACTCTTTGAGTTGACTAATTTATGTCTACCCTTGCTTGTGTCGTACTTACTCTTCAAAGCATCTGCTAAATGAATAGTAGAATTGTAGAATTTGACATATGAATTTAATTTTTGTCAACCGAAGTCCTTCAAAACAAGAAGTGGTTTAGAGTCACATTTCAACAACCTAAGGAACTTTGCAGGTCTGTAGCTTCTACTGCAAATTCGGAAACCAAATATTGACGTATAACTGTGCATGTGTGAGGAAAACATTAAAGAACCATATGCCGTACAGTATGTGAGTATGTACTGTGTATACAGCCCAGGATGCCCTGTGACTTCCTGTCTTTTGTTTTATGTGCACACTTGAGGAATTTGCAGGACCAAGCTTTACAGTCAGGAAATGAGATTTTGAGCAGCAAACTTTCTCTGTGCTCTTTTTATTCTGCCTTTTTTTTTTTTTTTTTTGAGTTCAGATTTAACAGGAACAGCATGGCCTGAAAAAAGAGGCCATGAGGATTACGAAGATACAGCAACAAGTTTTATTCTTAATCAAGCTATTGATTAAAGAGTTTATGAGATTAGCCACGTCTGAATTTGTTTGAATTTATGAAGATCATTTAACCAGTTTGGAACACTTACCTTCATTTACATAAAGATACTATTCTCCTTTATGCACTCTTAAAGCAACAATAATCTGTAAAACAATGCCTATATTCTTTTATGTTAAAGTCCTTCATATAGACATGAATAAGGGGAATGTTAACAGCAACAAATAATTGCACACATCAAAGTCTTCGGCCATCACGTGTCTACCAACCTGTGACTTCTAAACAATGTTTGCCTTTGATGGAAAGTCTCTGTCAAGGATAGACTTCTGACCTGTCTGCCCCTCGTTACAGTCCTAATGATAGAGAGGGTAACTTAAGTGCAGTAAGACCCCCAAAAAGTCTCTGTGTTTATCTTCACATTATTTTTAATTCCATCCTTTTTATCCCCTGCCATCACTTTCTGCATCTACCTCTGCTTTCTCCCCTCGTCCTCCTCTAACTCCTTACTACATGGTGCTTAAAATGTCAGAAAACATAAAGCAGCCAGTCATTTCTGAAATAATTAGGAAAATATAGCGAGAAAGTTAAACCTTATCCAATGTAAAGTACCGGTGCATGCCTGAACGGTACATTGAGTGGGAGGGAGAGGAGGGAGATCCAGTGTGTGCTAAGAGGGTGGCTGTAGGAGGGGGTCAGGCTGAGACGGTGGGGGAAGAGGTGAAAGACAGCAGCGTGTTCAGAAGTCTCACAGCTTAGTGGAGGAAGCTGTTGCAGAAGCCGGGATGCTGTGAAACCTCTCGTCTGATGGGAGGGTGACAAACAGTCTGTGTGAGGGATGGGAGGGGTCCTTCGTGATAGAGGAGGCTCTTCATTCACTGCGTGACTTGAAGATGTCCTGGAGGGAAGAGAGACCCCTATGATCCTCTCAGCTGTCTTCACTATGCATTGCAGGGTCTTGCGTTCTGCTGCTTTGCTATTTCCGAACTACACAGTGATGCAGCGAGCCAGGATGCTCTCAACAGGGCCTCTGTAGAAGGTGCCGAGGATGGGTGATGGTAAGGTGGTGTTCAGAGCCCAGTTGAGGTCGTCATTGAGGTGTACGCTGTGAAACTTGGTGCTCCTGACCCTCTTTACTGTGAAGCCGCCAATGAGCAGTGGAGGGTGGTTGAAAGGACACACCTCAAGCGAAATTCATCTAAAAATACATCTAGAGCATGGCTAAACGTTTACATTTTCAAGGATGAGGGTCTTGCTTCACATCTTTAATAATCCTTAAAGAATCAAATGGTTCTAGGCAGAACCCTTTTGGAATCCTTATTTCTAAGACTGTACTTGTACTTTGTCATTTTTCATCTATTTCTTCCTCCTTTGTGTTTCCTGACCTCCTCTGCTTCCTTTGTTATCATCTCTCTTCATTTTTAACCTTTCCTTTCCTGTCTTGAAATACAAGTTCATCAGCCCTTTCCAACAAGGAGCATGCCCTCCATTTCCTCTTTCACAGGGAACAAACTTCGAACAGCCACTTCCTACTTCCCCAATGCTCAAGTCACTCCCACTGGATTTTTTTATCAGCCAACATGGGGATGGAAAAGAGGAGGAGTCATGTGGTCAATCTACATTACATCATAGCTTCTTCATTGAGCTCTGCACATGTGCATCCACAAGCTTTGTGCTGATCTGCAGTTAGTTTCTGCAGAATAACCACAGTAGGAAAAGTAGTATGATATCAATTTGCAAGGTGGGAGAGTGCTCAGTGGGCTCGTCATTTTCTCCTCTCAGCACTGGCACACAGACATCACAGTGGGGGGTGAGGGTTGGTGAAACTGTTTGACTGTGCATGTGACACATAGCAGCTCTTTGTTTGCCTTGGCAGACAGGGGGCACGGGCTTCTGTGATGGAGAGGATGCCAGAATTGCATTGAGTCATCATGGCAAATAAACTACTTAGATTAAATAGAGCAGCACCTCCCTCAGAGAGGCAAACACTTATGCTACAGTTCCTCTCCTGCAGACCTTCTAAGGACAAAAGAAGACAATGTGATTCATCTCCTCTACAGCCACTAGGATTTTGATCAAGTTTTTGTACACAGATGCAGTTCACACGAGGACTGCTGAACTCTCAGACCACTTGGCCGCACTGTTAGGTTACTGATGGAGTTACTGTTATTATGAGCCAAATATAGAGCGCCTGTTTGTATCACACCAACACTAACAAATGGTAACATGCATTCATGAACTTATCAGTAAAGAAGAGGTTCTGTCATTAACATTTTTACAAGTCTTACAGTTATTGAAATATACAGTGCATTTTTAACATCGTTCCATGCTACCTACGCAGAAGTGTCGCAATTGGTGCATTCGTCGTAGCCATACGTCCAAAGAAACAAACAGACGGCAGCATGAAGGTGTGGCTTCACCAAGTGTTAACCTCCATTTTTGAATAATGAAGCCAATGCAAAAAGAAGTGCAAAAAAACTTCAGTTCCTTGAGTGTCCACTTGAAGCTGGCTGTAAAAGTCCAGGAAGTCCCATTAACAGCCGTATTAAAACGTCAGTTTTGACAGCAGAAATAAACATGTTTACAGTCTGGTTCAAAAATGGTTTTGGTGTGAAAAGCTCATGTCTTTATTGGTACACAATGTACATGGGGGGAATTTTGTTTTTACCACTCATCTGTTTTTATTTGAATAAGGCTAAGAGTTATGCATAATTAGGGGTGTGGCTAAGTTGATTGACAGAGGTGCACATTGTAGCTGTTTGCCAGGAGGCCTAAGGCCCTTCTAGTTCCACTTCTTTGCATGTTGCTAGGTTGACCAAAAGATAGTTAGTAAGACAGCATTTCCAATATGGTGACCTCTAATGTTTGGCTTCAAAAGTCTGCATCAGAAACCAATGGTTGACATCATGGAGTCTATGTCCATGTTGTATACAGTCTATGCTAACGACCCTGTCTTCTAAACAAAATAAAGTACAACACTTACCACCAGAAAAGTTATGGGACATTGGATAATATTGCTCTTTGCATTTGGTTTGCACATCTGCATGTTTCCACTGATGCATAATACTTCCAATGAAACAGACAGCATGGAGGCATGCCACTTGCTAAGTGAACCCCACACCCACAAATAACTTCACCATACTGAGTCTACACATTCAAAGAATCAATGCAAACATCACTGCCAGCGTGTGTTGGTAGAGTGTTAAGAGTTTTCCCAAAGTGAGAAGGGTGAAATCCAGTCTCGGGTGCAGCTGTGCCCTGCTGTCCTCAGCAGCCAGGATCAACTATGTGGGCACGTGATGCCTGTGCTGAGTAAATAAGAGGAGAAACAGAACAGAATGAGGCGGTCACACAGCCAAGGTCTTCCTCTCCTATTTCCCATTCTAGGTTGGAGCAACGTGCAATGCGGTCCGAGGCCTTGGGTGGTCGCCACAAACGCTGCATGGAAAAAAGTGTGCTGAACAACTGAGAGTTCACCACAGCGGCTTGTGTTACACACAGAGCAAGAACGGGAGAGTTGGCAGAACTCGCACAGGGGATTAGAGACGGATGAAGCTAAAACAGTGACAAGTGTTTACTAGTGCTAAATATGTTTGGATATTGCAGATTCTTGGCGGTTCAGCGCTGGAGCGAGGATAGTGAGATCATTTTTGATGGTGTACTATACAGTTTCCCTTAGAATTGGTTTTCCAAATTTGTCAGAGGAAGTAGGGGAAATCCTTAAAATAGAAAGAAAAAGCTAAAAAACATTCCACAAAGATGACATACTCAAGATAAAGTTCTTGAGTGCCATCAAGATGCAAAACTATTCATATCACAATTGAAATAGTTTAACATCAAGTATAAAGGTCTTGACACCGTGCAGATGCTGGATCTTTCTCTTCACTTCACTTTTTTTTACCTTGGCTCCTCCCATTGAGGTAAATGTGCGTTCCCAGCTGCTGCAGCCCCCCAGCAGCGCCATGCGAGGGTAACTCACAGCTAATGGCACCCCTCACGTGTTACATGCACCTGACATGGCAGCTGAGTACATGCAGACATATTAAACATCATCCTAATCACACTTAGGATCTGCTTTGACAGGGGCTGATGAGGGTGCCACTGAGACATTTTTACAACTAAGCTCTCTTTGTAACGCCCAAATTGGAAACCATGAAGCAATAATAGCTTTGCACCTCTTGTTTGTTGCTTATAAACACAACCTACATCCTAGGGACCTGAAATATCTGAAACACAAAATGTAACAACTAAGTTCCCACTCTCAATGAATTTCTCTCAAGTTGGTTGACAATAGCCCTATTGTACTCGAGTCCAAATTCGGGAAAAGGGGAACAATTTGAAAGCTTGTGAGGAGCTTTGGACCAGATGCCTTTGGCATTTCAGACAGAGAGGGAGGGCGCAGGGGTTGGAAAATGCCTCTGAACAAAAAAGCCATGGTTTTTAGACGCCTTTTCTCCGCCTTGGAGCAGTAAATCTGAAACTTCCTTGGCCTTTTGTTAAGACAGAGTGAGCGATTAGCAAAGAAATCAGACAGGGTGTGTCCAAATGAGAGAGGGCTTCAGCTACATCTGATGATTTTTTTGTGGTCAAGTGTACAGTGTAAAAGTCACGCAAATGCACAAAAAATGTAGAAACCACAAACCAGCCATTCTTACAGTTGTCACAAAGGTCATTTCCAGGATACGTTTCAACATTTGCCAATAATTTGAGTACTAGCAACGAAGGACACCAACATAGAAGAATTTACATGTAAGCATTGAATCCCTTTAAGTCTTATTAAAGGCTGCTAAATGGCATCAGGGTTACGATGCAGCTGGGTGTGTCTCTCTGAAGGCCTAACATGAGAACATCTGATATCTTACTTGACACGCTCTGACCTTTGGCAGTACGCAATAAGAATGCACGAGTAGGGAATGCTCAAGTCACAGCTGTGTATTTGTTGAATGTACGTATGTGTACTGCATACCTACTGGCACTTTACAGTACACGTGCAAGATGGAGACAGCCCAAGCCCGGATTCTCTTTTTCTTCTCTTTTTAGAAATTAGAAAGTTTACTGTTGGTGTTCAATTAGCTTCCTTACTTAAAATAACCGAAAGAACTGGATGAGTAGGTGTAGGTGTTTGCTTTTAGATTTAACTGAAGATCCATTTGAACACGATTATGAAAACTATGATTTTAAAAGGGTGCCCATGGGTGCAATTTCATAGGATTAAACAGAATTCCACCAAGCTTTGAAATATTAGGCAAAATTTGCCAAAAGCCCCATTGTGGCTCCTGCCTTAGTTCTCACAGTATCTCATCAGTGACTGAGAATGTCAGTGTTGAAACAGAAGTTAAAACATCTTTCGTATTAAGACATCGGCAAAATGTTTAGTAGGATATTGATGCCAAAGAGGAACAACAGAGCTGTTCTGCTTTGGTTTTAATTGTGTTTAAACAGGTCTCTCGTAGACAACAGTGTGTTTGGGAGGCTGTTAATCATGTGTCAGAAACAGATACCAGCAGCCCCTGTCCCAGTTCCAACCCTTGTTCCCATGCTACCAAGGTCCAGCTGTGCAGTCTCCCATCACGACCGACAGTCCCCTCTTTGTGCGAGAGGACATAGACTACGAGTGCTATAAAAAGGGTACTGAGAGAGCTGCGGCAAATGGAACATTTGACAAGTGATTAAAGGGAATGGTGGGGGAGGAACATGTGAAGGGGATGAGAAATGGTAGAGAGAAAAATAAAGGAATTAAACTACTGACACTGACTTCCTATTTATCCTCCCTCTATTCATTTAACTCTTCAGCTCTGTTGCTCAATGCAGTTTGCACATCAGCTGGCCACATGTTAAGCATACATCAGCTCACACCCTGACTCCTGAGTGACACCAACATGAGGAATTCAAGGTCCTTTCCACATGATTAAAGCTCCAGATATTCCTCTGAAAATGACTTGCATGATTATGAGTCACTGTTCAACCATCTGAGTTTTCTATCATTCATGTTTCCTTCCTGTCATGCCTAGATGACAAGCACAAGCTACATTTTCCCTAATTTGGGGTGGAGGTCTGCGTGTGACAGCACACACACACGCCCAGGGTGAATAATTCAACTCCTGAGTCAGCATGGAAACATTAGACCTCTCTCCCCCTTTATAAACTTTTGGCTGAAAATAGCTAGAATTACAAGCACCAGGCCAGTTGTAACCTCAAAGCAAGTGCGTAACTAAATTTACAGATCCTTGGACTGCTTAACAAACCATGTATTCCTGCAAAACAATGCATTAAAAAGCCTTCCAAGGCTTTTTGAGAGACAAATAAATTGACATATCTAACACGGAGGGGGCAAGCACTCCAATGGATGTGGTAATGGAAAGCAATTATTTTGCTGCTCTATTCAGTTACCTTATTGCCAGAAGGATTTCTGTCAGAAGCAAGGGCTTCGCCAATCCCCGATGAGTCATGCCTTCCAACACTAGTAGGAAGAAATCATGACTTCATAAAGAGCAGTGCCCATTGAGTTTTGAGGTAGTGTGCTACCCAGCAGATGTAGTGTAACACCTGGGACTGCCCGCCAGAGGTGCTGTCAACACAGAAAAAATCACAAGGTGTTTCAAGCAAGAAACTTGGGCTTTGTCAATGGTTTGAGTTGATGTGGTTGGAATTACATGACAAGCTACTGCGTTGAAAAATGAAGCAAATGCAGAAGCGCAAAAAGACTGCTTAATGAAACTTAGGTGGGTAGCATTTCCAATATGGCGACCACTATCGTTGGGCTTCATAATGCTTCTTTAGAAACCAATGGACGTCACTAAGCCTACATCCATAGTTGGAATAGATAGGTTTTTAAGAAGAAATGTACCATATAAAACACACGTCAGCTCAGATCTTTCTCTACAATAATGCATGTGGCACCAAACCCATGCATCTTTGGCATAATCTTGCTTTGGGTGACAGTTTAACAGGCAGAGATTCTGGTCACTGTTGCCCCTCCTGTCCTGCCCTGGCCTGCCCTCTCCTCCGCTCTGCTGCCCGCCACACAGTGACTCCAGTGGAATGTGATGACCATGGACTGGACAAAGCCCTGCATTCATGGCCCCTTGTCCCACTCTGGAAGTTTGCGACTGGGAGCCTTGATCACAGAGTGGGGGGTGGCCAGAGTCCATCCATCATTGCCCACCCCTGCGCCACCACTACATGACCGCCATGTCATCCGAACACCTCTGTCTGCCTTTAACAGCCAAAAAAAATCATAAAAAGAATGCTATCATTGAATGTTTATTTTATCTTTCTAGGAGTCTCAATCAAAGGCATCCCCATGTGTTTCCTGTGTCTGTGGATGGTCTGAGGAGGTAGAAGCCAAATTCATTCTATAACCATAACATCTCTTAACCACTAGCACCGTCCATTTGGCATAATAGCGTGAGATATTTCAAACAAGGGCTGAGTAGAGGTTGATTGCTGTAATTTGAAGAACCAAATTAAGGAATGCAAGATCTGTGTGCAAGAAAGCTTCCACTGCATTGCTGGTTCATAGACAACACTTAAGACCAGAGTCAGAACTAACATAAACAAAGCCATACATAACCATTATCATGCTGCCCGCACAATGGTCTGTCTGTCTGTCTCTACTTTTTGCCTAAGTATCACATACAGTATCCATTTGCTTCCTTTGTGTAGGTTATATAATAGAGCCCATACAGTACTCTGTGCCTCTGAGGCTTTCCCACTAAACATCGAAACATCAAACTGAATCAGTTACTATGCAACCAAACACAAACATGCACAAAGCGTCCAAGCATTTTAATGGCTTCTTATTGCTATGCAACATGTTTATCTTTGACAGACATAAGTGACAACTGTACACTGACATAAACAGTGTATGTAGAGACATACATAGATGTCATCTAATCCCTTGGAAAGACCTTTTAACAACTATAACCGGTCTATCCAAAGCCCTATTCTTCTGTACCACTGGGCGCCAATGTTTTCCAACACCATTGCACTGGGTGAAAAGTTCCTTTAGTTACCCTGGTCCTCTGGATTTTTATTTTATTTTGGTTGTTAACACCAACTCCTCAATTCGATAATGTTCCCAACAGATTCCCATTAATTATGTTTAAATCACTTTTGCTTGAAACAGGATTGATTTATAGGCCAAATGTAGTTGCCAACATACCTTTCCATTGGAGTTACTAAAAACAATTAAAATGTCACTCCCCTCACCCCTCAAAAAGTAATCATTTAATTTAAAAAAAATGTCTGAAACATAATCTGGGCTGAAACCAAGTAACTACCAATATCAAGTAAACCCCTTAGAGACTTATGAAACCATTGGTAACCAAATCAACACCAAAGTTCACCTTTTTACATGAGAAGTTCTGATCTTAATTACACTAGCATCAATATTAATGGACATGGAAATTTAAGTTGGAGTCCTAATATAATGGAGAACAAAATTCAATTGTCTTAAAAATTGAATTGCAGTGTGTATCAAAGGACAGAAACCCGCCTTTGCCTTCACAGTTGTTGTTGTATTGCTTCTGCATTTTTGCTCCACCTCTGCAAGTAATTGCTAGATTTTATCATGTGGCCCATTTGGTCAAATCTGGTCAGGACCACGCATACTTTTTTACCACTGAAAATAAGAGAGTTTCATTGAAACTGCGGACTTCCAGTCAGCTTGCGTTTCCAGAGGGGCGGCGAGGGTTGGCATAGGTGCTATGTGCCTTGACAGAGGTTGGTCTTGTGTTAAACTCAACTATATGGGTGTGTGGCAACATGTTGCTAGTAGTTGGGAAAATGCATCTCTTTTAATTCCTTGAAGAATCGAGCAAAGAAGATTAAATGTCTCCTCTATGTTGTGAACTTTTTTAAAGTTAAAAAGTCATACACAGTTAAATGTCAGCACCCCGGGGCGCTGGTGGTGCAGTGGTTGGTGCGCGTGTCCCATGTATGGAGGCGATGGTCCTCCAGGCGGACAGCCCGGGTTCAAGTTCCACCTGTGGTTCCTTTCCCGCATGTCGTTCCCCTATCTCTCACTCTCCCTGATTTCTGACTCTGTCCACTGTCCTGTCTCTCGGTATCTTAAAAAAAAAAAAAATCAGCACCCCAGTTGCCCACCACCTCCCACCCCCCAGAGTCAAAAAAAGTGTGGGCATGCCCCTGCTTACATTATATAAAGGATACTGCATGTGGGGGATGTATGGTGTATGATGGGAAGAAGGGGCATCATGGCTTTAAGAGTAAACAGTCGGACCACACACAAGGCCCCTCTCAAACAACTGCTAATGACCTGACAAGAGCCCAGGAGGCTCCTGTAATTTTCCCATCTGGATGCACCATTACCTCAGTGGGGGATCTCTAATACTGTCATCAGATTTAATGGTTGATTTCCTCTTTTGTGTTCCTCTTCAGGTGTGGCCACCCTCCTCACAGCCTGCTCCATCCACTATTCATGAGGAGGAAACTGATGCCTTGATAATGACCTCTCTGCACAGACAAAGAGATAAGGTGTCTGGTTTGCACATTGAACTGTACTGTTAGAGAGCAGGCAAAGCTCCGAGCCACATCTGATAGCAGGGCTTTAAAAAAAGAGGAAGCTGTGGTGTGCCCAGCGTGCTGGATCAAGCAGGAAGCTTGCCAGGTTGACATAGAAGAGGGGGTGGGAGTTGGGCTGGTTGTGGGGGGGGGGGGGGGGGGGGGGGGTGTGGGGGGAGGGGGGGGGTTGAAGAAAGTGAAAACATCGGGGGCTGGAGAGGGAACAGACAAGGGACTTGTTTTTCACTGGTGTGACTGTTAGAAAGCACTCAGACCTCCTCTGCTTCTCTATTCTTATACCTGATTAGCTGAAGGTCATCGGTGAAAAGTGGAAGGCCGTGTCGGAGGCCCAAAGGAACTCTTTTCCTGTGTGTCTCGCTTTATAGCTACAGCAAGGAAATGACAGAATTGTTGTCAGTGTAGTTAGGATAATGTGGTTATAATCTCCTTGACAAAAACAGATATCCTTAGGTTGTGATGTCTAACTTGTGTCAACAGAGCAGATGATGATGCTGAATGTTTGAACAGGCAAAGTCTTTGTTTTGCTGCTGGGTTGGCATTGTTGACCAACATTTTTTCAGAGCAGTTCATATCTTTAGGTTTCACAGCATCAGTCGACAGTTTTTGCTTCCTGGTGGCTTAGTTATGGCTGCAGACGGCTTGTGTTTATTCTACCAAAGTCAATTGAAGGTCTGGATATTGATAAGGGTTTGCATGTGCAATATTTGCTAAGGTAAAAGCCTGAACTCCTTACTTAGTGTATAGTTAATTGCAGTCGCCTTATTAAGGACAGCACTGCTACTTGGTTAAAACTAATCTGCAGTTTTGGAGTGATGGAAATATGTAAACGCCAGTTTGTGTAGTATTCATTTTGGAATAAAAGGGATATGATCAAAATGTGAGAAGTGTTAAGTAATTCGTCCTACTTTCTCCTCAATAAATCCATGACAGCAGCTACAGTACATCATTTATTTCTTCTCTTCTGTCCAAATGTGAGCGCCATCCACAACTGTAAGCGCAAATTTAAGCGCTGAACACCTCTGCCAAACCACATGACATAAATGACAGACTCTGTGATACTTTTCTTTTCCTGCTTGGGTTACTTTTCATCCCTAAACTATGTAATTTCACTGCTAAGTGGCTACAAAACCATCCGGAAAAGGAATCATTTCTTGGATGTTCTGCAGTTCAGTAACTAAAAAGTTCTTATTTATTGTGTTTTCATTCCTACAAGCATTACAGCCTTCACTTCAATGTCACTGTGCTCTAAGTGGAGTGGACAGCATGCTTGCTCCCTCAGACATTTCCACTATGCAGTAATTCACAACATACTCCCATGAGCCACAAGGCAGGAGTATATATAGGCCCCTCTTACATTTCCCTCACGTTCTGGAGGCCAGAGGGGAGATGGACTGAGGGGAGCGTCTCCAGCAGACACTTGCAGCTCAATCCATGAGATGAGTTTCATACGAGGGTTGGCTTTTCATGCTTTTTGGGGGGGCGTATTTATAGCGGCTGAGGTCATGGGAGGCCAGAGGGCATGCGGGGTGGCCTTCTTCAACCGAGCCATGTTAAGTGATGCTGAGCTGCAGGGGTGGAGCAATGGCATTTCATTCCATTCTAAATCCAAACCTCCATGTTTATGACAATAACAGGTCCGACCATGAGCAGTGAAATAGTGCGCAGAGCGGACTCTTTGAAGTCTCCACCAGACAGTGCCCTTGTATAAAAGGGGACACAGAAGCTGTTTCATGGCAAACAGCATGAACCTGTGAGCCAATCATATGGCTGTCATTAGAGATCTTCAGATAATATGACATGAAGTTACAAGAAAGATGTACAAGGTGATCATTTACATTTTGGACTAATACATCTGTACAGTGATAACATTGATTTAAATTTCTACTTCATTTAATTACTGGAAATAAACATTAGTTTATAACAAATTCATTTGTTTATTGCCTTTCTTTTTCTTAAAGCTCCTGTGAGGAGATTTTGGGTAATGTCACTTTTGCTGCCCTCTGTGGACAATCTGTGTGTCTTATCTCTTTGCTGAGCTCTTCCTGTACAGGTGTAAGTACTTTTTTTTGACAATACATCTCATCAGTCTTTGCTTTAAAAGTGCGATGTGCAACTAACAATGAATCTTTGACGTGGGAAAAAACTGAAAAAAGGCGGCTTCTGCTGCATTCTGTGAATCTCGTCCTCTGACACCTACCCGCAGGCAGTAGTTTCAGTCATCAAATATAACTATAACTAAATAATCAATCTTGTTCCTGATGGTCTGGATTGCGTTTGTAGCTCATAAAGAGGCATCAGTATTAATTTCACTCTGTTTTATTACCAGCTAAAAATTCATCACAGGAGCTTTAATTCAACTTTAATCTCATCCATTGGCAGAGAAGATTTGACAAGTTTTTCATGGGCGCAACCCACATACTCAGCTCTGCTGCTTGTCCCACAAATGCATGGTCCTTACAAATGTGGCACCATTTAAAAGGGAAATAAACAGGCTTTCCAACAGTATAAGATTTATTGCCATGAAGCATTGTTACAACAAATAAATAATCTACCAAACGTAAATGTCCTTATACTTTTTGTGCGATGTTTATAAGGTGGTGGGGCCAAATGTTTTGTTCTGGGCCTTTTAGTGTTATATCAAGAGATGGCAGCACTTTAATTGATAACTAATGTAAATTTAGTTTCCTTTACTCGTTGATTCTTGTTCCTCTGTTAGCAACATCTGTAGGAACATTTCTTAAGTTTTCAGGGCAATAAGGATGATCCGACTAAATGGGATTGTTGCTGAATCGTTGTGTAACACAGCTCAGAGCATAGCACTGGACCTCACTCACACAAAGTGGTACTTCAGAGGGAATTGAAGTATTATAGAGAGCTGGTCTGATTATAGCTCACTGGTGTGAAGTTTGATAAACAGCCAAGGAGGAAATGATTAGATGTTTATTTAGCTCTGCTCGGCTGTCATAATGACAAAAGGACAGCCCTGTAACTGAGGGATTGTAGGCACCAAACTGTTTAAATTTATAGGATTAATAGCAAGTAAACAAGCTGCACAAGCAACCATTTGTGTATGTTTTAGTTTACTCAGAATGATGTGATGGATACACACCAGCTGAGTAACCCTTGGCTACCGCTTGGCTTGTGTCCGTAGTGGAAACCAGGCTATCATCTGTCCAGCCCTACCCTCTCGGACAGATCAGTGTAAAGGATCCTCATTTAGAATGGTAGGTAACACAACACAGATTGCTATTCTGTGCTGCAGGGGTTTGTGTGGACTCTTCCTGTGGCATGAATCATTAAACAGGTGAGTGTAATCCATACAGACACACGCTTCTCAGGGTTAAGGGGAGCTACCTGATGCTGCCTCTGCTTTGAAGACAAAGCTCAGATTGCTCAACTTTTAACAAGGAATTTGAACTGAAGATGAACTTTTTCTACTGATGTAATAATGCTGTCAAGTAACTTCCTAGTTTCTTTGTTTTCTTTTGAACTGTGATAAGGAGTAAAGTAGCGAACAAGACACATCTGCAGAGCTTACAGTCCAGAGTATATATAAACAGTTAAAAGGGGATGTAATGTGTGCTGCATTAAATGCGTCCCTAACTGTAGGGACCGTCTTTACTGTAATAATTTTCTCAAACAAAGGTAAAGCACCTGGTCACTGTTAATCTGAAATCCCAGAAGGGTGTCTCAGTAACCATGGCAACTGCTTCTGTGTCAACAGAAATCTTGACTGGCCAGCTCCTGCGGTCTGGCTCTGTGCTTAGCCATTGGCTGGCTGAATGAATGACTTTCAAATGCATTATGCATGCTGGTTTACCTTTAGAGCATTCTTGAGCTCATTTCCAGGTAAGCACAGCGAAGAGGTTGCCTGCCTGCTTCGGGAGTCTGAGCATCCAAAGAAAAGCTCTGAACATCTTGGTAAGACAATTGTTTTTATTATTCTGTTTTGATGCTTTTTAATGTTAAGATTACCTTTACACTCCAAGGAGTCTTAGACGTGTATATAATAACTAGAATTATTCTTGATAAACATTTGAGTAAAGGGTTATATTATGTTTAAAGCCTGATCTACTTCACCATTCATTAGATTGGTAATTTAAAGGTAAAGACAATCTAGCACTAGAAGTCATTGTTTATTTAAAGCCCTGATGGGGTGTTTATAACTGGTGAGGAAACAGACTGAAATTTAAATTGGAGCCTCTCTCAGATCTACGAGAGCAAATAAGACCATAGCTTTTAAAACCTACTGTATGTACAAATTTGTTTTTAATGCTTGTTACTGCTGCCAAAGGGTAGGTGTCAGATGAGATAATGAACAGATCCATGCAGGAATAGAGCTCAACAGAGATGCCCACTTATTTGGGAAAAGATCCACAGTGTGTGATTTATTTGCTTGTTTGAAAGGAAAAAGGTTGAAATTGGCACAGAATAAGACTTGGCTTTGTCAACAGGGGGTGCCAAAATTGACACAATCCAAAAGTTCCTCAAGGAGCTTTAACTTTTTATTCCTATATTTAAAAAGGTACTATTTATTTTAGACATGGAGTCTTATTCTTTAGAAAGAGGCCAAGTCAACAGCAGAAAAGCAACACAAAGTTACAGGACAGACAGTGTTATCACGTGGGTAGAGCTTAAATCCTAAGTACAAGATGCGCAAAAGTTGGAAAAAAGGGAGTGAGATTTAAAAACAATGTATACAAACCCAGAAAAGCTTTCTATTAAGCTTTTGTAAGCACAATTTAAATCCCTGAGAAGAATCAAGCTATGCAGTTTTCTTATTCTGCTATTATTGTATTTGGTAATAGACTGTTTTCTAAAGTTATTTTATTCATTGTCCAGGGTACCTTGACTGGAATCCAAAATGGAGTTGATTGATCTACTTTGACAGCTACATATGCTCGTCCGAAAACCAGCCACTTCCTCCCGGCCATCTCCACCATGGCATCCAGCTATCGCAACACCCAGCCTGTCTTGGCCAATGAACCCCAGTGCCAACCTGTGGAGGACCAGCAACTATTAACAAGAAACAGCAACACGGTCCCCAACTACCTCTTCTTCCATACAGCGAGAGAATTTAGATTTGGTTCGAGCAAGACCATGTTCTACCCATCCAACAGGACAGTGCTTCAACTCGCTACACTCCCGACGAACTGGTACAGGTCCAACCAGAGCAAACTACAGGGAGTCCGAGTCATCTAGGAATAGCGCAGAAAGACTACGTAGAGACACAATCAGGCTGATGCAGGATAAGGAGCAACAGACTAGACGGACTCAGGAGACTACCAGCAAAAACATTGGGGAGCGGCTCAATGATATTGTCTTCTGGAAGTCGGAGGTTGACGTCATGAGATTGACAACATGGTGACAGAGATAGCAAGCCCCTGTGCCGAGGTCAAGAGGAGGCTGGAGAGAGCTTTGGCAGAGCAGAGGGGCCCCTACAGGTAAGAGAAAAGGAATATGTTTGAATTAGTATATGTGTGACATTGAATTTTTTTGTAATATGAATTGCAAGTCATTACTGGATCAATCAGCATAAACTATTTACTATTCTCCAAGGACAAGCTGCATTGAAATCTTAATACACTTGTCAAGCCTTTGTTCAGTGCACTCACATTATCATTCATGCATATCGTGTCTCAGAGTGTGTCAGTATTTGTGGAGAAACAATTTTGACTAATGTCGGTTTGGTTATAGCAACAGTATCCATCTATTACTTAGGTCACATCAGTGTCTTGTTAAGTGGCACTGATCGTTAGTGTCACCTAGCTTGAGATCTGATGACACATACTTCTTGTTAGGCTAAGATCATGTGGCTTCTCAGAGACTTCTAGAGGTAACTGAAACTGCAGAAGACAGCCGATACATTACTGTGACTATACAGGAACCCTTTTACCTAGGCACTGTACTTACAAAACTGTGTGTGGACTATATGTGGACTACACTTGGAGAAGTTAAATGTGTGAACGCTAAAATCAAAGTCAACTGACCCAAAGCAGCGACTGTATATAATTATGGACACATATCTGTCTCCGTCTCCTCCCGGTGTACAAAATTGAAGCCAAAATACCCCACTGACAGGCTTTGACATATTGCGCTGGAGACATCATTTGGAACCAAGACATGCCCCCATAAGCAGAGGCGGGCAGCTGAATTAAGGCCCCGCCCCTTCTGTTGACCAAAGGACACATCTAACTTACCAATAGACCATCAAAGACCCCTCAGGGCGATACATTCCACAGCAGAACGGACTCTTTGTTTTTAAAGCTATTTTTGGGTAATTTTTTGCCTTCAATGGACAGGACAGCTGAAGAGAGGGGGAAATGTTTGGAGGCGGGAATGGGGGATGACATGCAAAACAGGGCTGCTAGCAGATTTGAACCCCCCATATCGAACCAACTATGATGACAGAAAACATATTTGAAAGAAATGTATTTTACATGTATTTCAATTTAAAAATGTGCCCCGTGTCCCATCTGTTAACATGGAAGAGGCGGGGTTATGACCTATACTGCAGCCAGTCAGTGGGGAGGGCACTAAATCTTTTGGCTTCACTCCTCAGGGGCTCTTGTGCTGTCCATTCTTTATACAGTCTATGCCACATGTTCTTTAGCCTGCCTGTCCCCTAAGACACTGTCAGTTCAATGTACAAATGTTCCAGTATGTTATTGCATTAGGTGATTTTACAGATCTTTCAAAACCACCAAGTAGTTGGTGGCACCACTGAAGATGCCTTAGTAATGTTTGATGTTGATGTTAATGATAACGCAACATAATATCAATGTCTACCTAAATGTCTGTAACAGACTATCTCTTGCTGTGTGTTTCATTTGCGAAAGGCAAAGTCCTGACAATGTCTGGACCTTTTTCTGGTTAATATCTGGAGTTCATATGTGAAAAACTGCTCTCAAAATACTGTTCCACAAGCATTTGAATGCCAAAAGAAAATGCGAACCTCAATGATGCTCATGATAGACCGGTGTTTAACTCGTTCTAATGCTGATCCTTTTGTCAACAGGTGTCTCAAGAGTGTTTGTACCACAGAGAGAAGCGAATGTCCATTGATCTGGTACATGACGATGTGGAGAAGGACCTCATAAAGGTAACATAAAAGCAGCAGTGTCATGCATGTATATGCAAAAGTGACTTCAAGTCAAGATCAATAAATAATCCCACTGTATATCTATTTACACATGCTGCAACAAGGAAGTGGAAGTCATCAAGTCCTGTCAGGAGAGGATGAGACGGCATCTGGACAGAGCCATCGCTCAGCTGGCGTCAGTCAGAAAAAACAATCAATAAAATATTCTTTAAGAGGGATTCTATAACTTCATTACTTCTTATACAGTCAACTTGAAATTTGATGTCCTTTTGATAAATTGCCTTTTGGCATTGCTTTGTTGGGTTATGTAGGTCAAACAGAGCTGCCCAGCATGAACTGGAAAGAGACATAAGTGACAAAGTGACAGCTCAGAGGATTGATGGCAGGTGCCACCATCTGAGGAACACATCAGACGGTATCGGCTACTACAGAGGGATTGAAAGACTTGACCCTTCGTGAGTTAAATTCCTCACTGCTCTGTTTCACCACATCATAACAATTTCTCCCATTTGTTTGAACTGCTTGTTATACAAGACTGGGATGTTCAGTGTAATTGTCAAACTTTCATAGTCTTTAAGTGTCAACATGGCTGTCTGCTGCCCTACTTTGACCCTAAACTAGGTCTTAACACATCAAATTAGTTTGCTGCCAAGTGAACAACGCTGAGAGATACCATTTAAGTCATTACAATTCATCTTGAAAGGGGACATGCGTTTCTGTACCAAATGTTGTAGCCATTATTCAATAGATGTTTAGACATTTTCCCTCAGAAGCACAAATGTGAATCTTTGCATGAAGCTCGAGGAATGTCAGGGGATTGCCAAAGTCATTGGGGTTCATCCTCTGGGAGCCATGCATGCTTGATGGGAATCCATTCAAAAAATGTCAACTTTATTTGAAAAATTTCCTTTTGGAACAAAATGGACCAACTGGTAGAATTGGTAGACTGAAATAGGCTGCTACAATGGTTAGAAGCTATTGGAGCCACAATGGGAGGATGTTTATGCCCTCTTAAGGTAGTTGCAGTTGTAGTACTTTAGTAGTACGGAAAATAACTTATCCCAGTGCACATAAGTGAGTGATAACAAGAATAAAACAGCCCAGACTTGATTGGAGATAATGCTAACCAATAGTTTAACCCATGTCAGCACCAATGATAAAAATACTCATTTTTGTGTCTTCCATACAGCTCGTAGAAAGACAGATGGAGAATCTACTTCCAAAAACCTCAAGTTTCTACAATCAATCATACCAACTACTGTTCTTGTCCCTTTGTCAGACTCTCTCTGCCAGACTCGTGGTCCAGATTCACTGATGACAACATCCTGCACTCCCAGAGCGAGCGAGCTACCTCCCACAAGCTCAGGGACGAGATAGAAATCCTCCTGAACACCACGTCCAACGAAATGTGGAACCAGTTCAACAACGTCAACGTAGCCTTCACAAACCGCATGTCAGAAACTGCTGATGCTAAGAACAGCCTGCAGACTCACCTGGCAAAGGTCATTCATTGCCTTTTTTAACTTTTGTCTCATTTCATTTCAAGTCTCGAGAGTGATGAATTCAACCCTTTCACTCTCTTCCATCAATTTGCTACTAAATCTTCTATTAGAGAGTCAGTTCAAACCTTTTATACAAACAATACAAATGTGCGATTTACAACACAATCTGACAACATTGTTAGGAATGTAGGATAAGATAAATCTTTATTGTCTACTAAAGGGTATGTAGGGGACATTTGAGTTGTCCATTGTGGATTATGTGCATATTAACTGTACAACATTCCTGTCAAAAGAAAAGAATAGTAATAGAGTCCTCTTTTATTGCTTGTGCCATATTCTACACTGATCCCATTGTTCTTGGGTTAACTGTAAGGGGGTTAGACTCTGAATTCACATCAGCTGTTGGATGTGTTTGAACACTGACAGCAGCTGTGATAAGAGGCACACAGTCCTTAATAAACCACAGGCGCTGTCCATTTTAAGGGGTCATGATTCGCAGGAATTAAATTACATCAAATGAGTTTGGACAGAGCACGCCACTGTGCTGCACGGTCTTTAGCTGATTCCAAGCTTGAGATGTGCAGTTTTTTTGTTTTTTTTCGTTTTCTGCACTTCTTTCTTTGAGATCCTAATGTTTTTTTCCCCTCTCTTGTCACTAGTCTCTCTCACCTTTATTTCCTCCATGGTAGCTAAGCTGCTGAAACACTGTTTTTCTGTTGTTTTTTTCCCTGTATCTATCTCCTCACCCAGACCCTGCAGGAGATCTTCCAGACTGAGATGTTGATTGAGACCCTGAAGAAGGCCTTAAGAGATAAAGAGTGTCCCTTGAAAGTGGCCCAAACCAGGCTTGAGGAGAGGACCCGGAGGCCAAATGTGGAGCTCTGCAGAGACAACCCTCACCACAGGTACTTAAGCTCTTCAACAAGTATTACCATTGGGTAATGTATACATAAAAACTGTCATTAACCAAATGATTCAATTCAATGGTTTAAGTCTGTATTGTCATTGTGCAAGACTACAAATCAGCGAAGCATCTCCTCCACATTTGGACTATTACTGGACAGTTGTCCATTGCACTGATTCATGCTTTAAAATGTTGACTTGTGGAAAGAGACATATTTTACAGTGTTTTAGTTTAAATCTCTCTACAAAGTGGCTTGAAGTACAACAATATCTCCCCAAATATAACCCGTATCCTTCTATGTTTAGACTTGTGAGTGAAGTGAGAGAGATCGAGGATACCATCCAGAAGCTTCAGGAGAGGCTGATGGAGGCTGAAAACACTCTGCAGACTCTGGTCAAAACCAAAGTAACCCTGGAGCATGACCTGTCCATCAAGGCCAACTCGCTCTTCTTAGACCAGGAGAAGTGCATGAGCATGCGCAAGAGCTTTCCTAGCATGCCCCGTCTGGTGGGCTACACGTAAATAAAGTCCGATGGAGCCTTGGAGAACCAAAATAGACATTTTGACTTTTTTCATGTATTTGAAGTGATAAAGGAATGGTGTGGGTTATTTGAATGTGTGGGAAATAACTTAACTTTGCAGGCAATGATAACAAAGTCTGAAAATAAACGGTGCATTATTCCAGTATTGAGAATTGTGCCTTTGGTGCGATCATGACGTAAAATAAATAAATAGCATTTGCCATGGAGAAATGTCAAACTTTTGTTTTTGCATTTTGCCTTTATTGGACAGGACAGCTGAGAGGAGACAGGGCATGCATCATGACCTCTGCATATCGGCCCCTGCGCTACCAGCAGGGTCAAAAAAGTGACAGATATAACTTATTTTTGACATGTTTAATTAATTCTACTATACATCTAACTATTGTTCGTGAATGTTTTAGGAAACTCATGCATGCACGCTTGACAGAAATATTTTAAAAGCCTTATATATATGCAATAACTGCATAAATAAACCTCGGACCAACTGTGATATGTAAGGGTTGGGGGGGGGCATTGCTATAAAAATAAACAATTACTTATATATGAAAGCATTTACAGAAATGACAATAGAACACACATTTTCACCCTTTCAAAAGGTGAAAAAATACAGTGTGTTGGGATTCCATAACTAAGTTGTTGTTTTTTGCACTACACTGGCAAAAGCCCCTTTAGCTCATGTGACTGTAATCACCAAACAAATAGCCGGGATAAGCTGGTTAACTACAGGCTCAAGAAGAAGACAAACACACCAATTCTTAAAGGTTTATCAGAATCGTCAATGAAGCTGACCTGAATTTTTCACACAATGAACACACCTTTCTAGGGTGTCAAGATTCAAGATTACTGTCACCAACTCGACTGCACAGAACACAAAACTTATTTCAAACATGCTCTGTAATCCAATCACATTGTTCCACATCATGTTAAACAGACTGCAAGAGAGTCAACTGCACTTTTTTTCACAGTGAGACTAAAAGACAAGAGAGCATAATATGTGTCAAAATATGAAAAGATTAACTGGAATGTCAACTGGAATGGGCATTAGACTCTGGCCGTTCTTGCTTCTTCTTTGGGGCAGCTGTGGCTCAGTTGGTAGAGTCAGTCGCCCCTCTTTGCACATGCTGTTTTCTGTGATAATTCAAGTTTTAACAGTATATTGATGTCATTAATTCATACAAAATAAGAAAAGAAACAAGGTTTCTTACAACTATGTACTGTCAATTTTAGTCACAGTTCATTTCTCACGTTTAGATTACTTTTTCACTACATAAAGTTTTTCATTGCATCTGACTTAGGAGAGTGTTTAGAAGTCCACTAAAACAATGATTTTAGTTTGGAACATAATAGGGGGCTGCACGGTGGTGCGGTTGTTAGCGCTGGAACATAATAGGGCTCAGAGCAGAGTAGCAGAGACAACAGAGACAAGAGATTGTGATATGAAGGTTTGCAGTAGTCAGATAAGTTTAGTGCACACAGAAATATGGATTGTAAAGGAATTTTTGTGGCCCATCACTCATCACCTCACCCATAGGAGGAGCTGGGTAAACAACGTCTAAGTTATGTATAAAGCCCTCACACTGGTCTCCATACAACTCCCTCTATCAGCCTCTTCAACTCTGCCCCTCTGTCTATTGATGCCTTCACGCTTGAGCTCAGGAAAAGTTGGCATCTCGAGAGTTAACCCCGGCTGGATCCAGCAGACGTAAAGAAGTGGAGCGTGGGTCAGTTTAATTTCATTTTGCTTATTCAGAACCTGAGCCAAAACTTTGAATGCACACAAACACTAACACACTGTTTTAACCCAACCCTGTACTACTGCACTTCCTGTGTAACCTTTGGCTGCACTGAGGAATGTAAACATAACACCTGAAAAACACGCCTCAAATACTGCTTGAGTTTAAAGTCGTCTCTACAGAAGTCTTCTGGTCTCCCATAGTTAAACTGATCAGTTATCAGGCAGAAAAGGGATTAAGTCGCACAGAAAAATGAATAAAAATTACTGACTTACATTTTTGACCATTTAATTTCTCCTCCTGACGCTAATGTTTGCTTCATATCTCTGCTGTCTTATAATAGAAGGAGGTTACTATGAAAACAGAACAGAGATAGAAGATGCAACCTTTAATCAGACAGTCCTTTTTTAGGTATAAAATCCATTTTAGGTTTTTGTTTTACTAAAAAACAACAAATAATATTTTAGTTAAAGCTCCTGTGAGGAATTTGTAGCAGGTTATGAAACAGACTGCAATCAATACTGATGCTTCTATGTGACCTACAAAAGCAAATGAGACCATCACTAAAAGATACATTCTTTTTATAATGTTATTTTAAATGCCTGGAGATACTGCTGCAGGGTAGGTGTCAGACAAGGGGATTATCAAGACGCAGTAGAATCAAAGTTATTCATAATTTCATGGCAAAGATTCCTCACGAGTGATGTGTTTGACAGTGAAAATAAAAGGGAGACATTTTGGATTTAAAAAAAACACGACTTACATGTGTGCAGGACAAAATCTGAAAAAATATTAAATGGTAAATGGACTTGAGCTTGTACAGGACTTTTCTAGTCTTCGACTCTACCAACTGAACCACAGCAGCCCAGCAGTATTAGAGGTACTGCTTTGTCCACAGGGGTCGCCAAAATCGACACAAAGTCAGGTTCCTTCCAGGAGCTTTAGAACACCAACTTAAAAAGGATGTGTACACACAATGAAACTCCCATATTCCCAGGTCTAGTGGCACCTCACTTTTCATAGAAACCCAGCCCTCTAAAGAAAAGTAATTTAATGGGTCTGTTGTGAGGTTGTGAAATCCTGTAAATCCTTTAATTGGACGGAGCATTAAAGTAGAAGCATGACAACGTCTCTTTTATAAATACAGAGTAGTTTCACTATGTAGACTGCTAACAGGAGGGAGGGAACAACCATAAAGATAAACCACTCTGTGTATGTGTGTGTGTGTGTGTGTGTGTGTGTGTGTGTGTGTGTAACTTGCACTTTGATTTCAGTGTAATGTTTTACGACTGCATTGTGTGTTACAGTGAGCTGATGAGCCCTCTCTGCTCTGCAAACAGCTTTGTGTTGAACTAAAACCCTCAGGAGCAAGTCAATAGCAGGCGTTTTCTACCATGGTTCCCGATACATGTAGTGTGTACTTAATGTGTTTGTGTATGTGTGGGCCCTTGTAGACCCACTCCTCTGGCCGGGCACATTCCTGAGCCTTAGTATTGCAAAGAAAGGCCTCCTGTTGTCCAGCTAACATCAAAAGACTCCCTGTTCTCATCACCTTGTAATTAAACATAGTGACTGATAGCAAAGATTCCTGTCCCCATTGCTTTCCCCTTCAACTCGTTCTTTAATGGCTCTGAAATACATAATTCACCTTATTTTTTCTCCCTCTGACATCAAACTCGGTGTGGGAAACCCTAATGCTGTTAGCAGTATAAATGCAGGGTATCTGACAATCATAGACAAAATGAGCAAATGAAAAAAAAAAGATGTTTAGGAACATCAGGCCATATTTAAAGTAAGACAGTTGCTTTGTCTGAAACCCAGAATGCATTGCAACATTTAAACTATCCAATGGTGGAGCATGCTAGCTAACCAGCCATCCAACTGGCTATATACCAATAAAATAACCATAATTTTACACTTTTTATATTTTTTCAATATATATTTAAATGACTACGTTGCTCTTTAAGTCATGAACTGATGTATGTTGTTGTTGAATTCTATTAAGACTGACAGTCACTCTGCCGTGATACTAGTTTATCCAACGACGCACAGACATGAAACGTCAGGTGACCTGTAGTTTAGTGTGTTGCTAACGTCATACTATTGTTCAGGTTAGTAGGCAGTATATACTGTTCGAGTATAGGCAGTATTGTTGTACCCTTTAGCTATCATTAGACAAAAGCTAACGTTAGCACTCATCCAGTTCCTACATTAAGCAATGTTAGCTAATCATTACTTCTTGGCTAACTTAAGCTAGTAAGTACCTTTCAAGCTTAAAGAGTTAAGTAGGAATTTGGGATATTTTTGGGAACATCAAACAGCAACAAGAGTTTTAAGCAACTTCCTAACCTAAGTAAATATTGATGCTAGCAAGTGGCTTAATGCTATTTCTGGTTTCAAATACAATTTCATCTTAGCTGCTAATCAATTGAGAAGGAGTTAAATGATAATGATTTCTACAGCTATACCGTTACCCTGTTCTCATGCTCTCAATGTATGTGAATGACAACCTTGAAAACACCAGCAACACATTATACCAAGGTTGGAGCTGCCGACCTTAAGGATTACCTCAGAGGAAAATGGATAAGCTAACTGGTGTGAACCCACTGGGCCCAGTTATTCAATAGAAATCTGATACACTGTGGGCTATTTTCAATCAATTTTATCAATCCTTGTGGATGGCTTGTTTCAGGATGATGAAATATTATTAGACCATGTAATCAGTTTTGGTTTTAATCAAGATTTACCTCTAAGAATGTAACATTCAAAACTTTAGAGTATGAGATACCTTTGATGGAAAACATTTAGACTTTCCTGATCCCAAAAAAAGGGAGATATCAGGAATGAAATGAAACATTTGAAGGGGTCAAACAACTTTCATGTATGAGATGTAGCATAAACTGTACACATCTTTATTTATAGGCACTGAATGTGTTTAACGGTTACTGCAGATAGAGTATACAAAATGGACTTAAGAATTCCTACCATGCTTTTTTATTATAGAGAAGTTCAAGAAATATAGCGTGGCCTGTTTCTCTGCCTCTCATGCTAATTTGGAGTTTATGGGTCCCCTGCTGGAGAGGACACAAATAGGCCATCCTATTTGACCTCCTCTAACACCCCTGCACATGGGGAATGTACTCTGGAATTCTCCCCGCAGTCCAAACATATTGGCAGTTTATTTTTAACACCAGCTCTTGTTATAGATGCCCTTTGCCCCGTGTTATTTTATGGTTCGTACATACCATCATGCCATACTAAGGAGCTGATCGTGGATCACTTCAGGCTGGTGTCAGTCACTGAGGGTTTTCACTCTGTGCTGTAATTACAGACATGGACTGAGTGTGCATCAGTGCTGGATGCCGGTCAGAGTTTTCTTTCTGCTCAAAGTTTGCTCAAACCGTTTAGTTAGTTACTTGATTGTGTAAGTGCTGATCAATATGAATGGTTTTAAGTTGTTATTGCTATTGTGATGGTAATTTAGTAATCTTACACATCCAGTTAAAGCTGGACAAAGTTATCATCCTACAAAAGTTATTTTTGAGCACTGCCAAGGTCTCTACCAAGCTGAACGAAAATCTGCTCATTACTTTGCAAGCTGGATTCCTATTCCAACTTTCACTGGTCCCAGAGGGTATCTTTGTAAAAAAGAAAAAGAAAGACACAAAAAAGAAGAAGAAGAAAGTCTCAGAGTAGCTGGGAACAGGGTTTCCTACAGTGGCCAACAAGGGCAACCAACCTGCAATGGCCGAAACGACATACATCAAGAAAAATGTGCAATTTGTGTCTGAATTTGCTGCCCCTTATTCCTAATGTAGGTTGTTTCGGCTGTTGCAGGTCAGTTGCCCTTGTAGGCCAACGTAGATTTCAGGGAGCTCAATTTCAACCATCAATTAAAAAACAGCAACAACAAGAGGCTAAAGAGCTTTGTTAAAAGGCAATGTGAAACGTAAGTATTGATTGATTACAAAGAATGAACCATCCCATCATATGAGGTTGTATGATTCGATATTAACATGTAAATGTAGACGACTGTAGGGTTATCTTGAAGTCATACTATTGCAGTGTTAAGATAATTCTAAACCCATTTATTGAAGCCATTTTACTCTGCTGCTCTAAGTAATTCTTTCCTTATGAGAAGATGCTATTTCAGGCTAATGCTCTGCACAGATGATTGATCAAGTTTGTGCTAATTAAATTTGTTGGCCCTTAGCCTAAAAGCCTGGCACAGTAACTATAGCAACCAATAAGTGATAAATTGAATCGTCTTCAAAGCGGACCATCTTTTACTTTGGAAATCCCCTAATCTGTGTTCAACTGGAATACAACATTAACTTAAAACATATCAAATAATACAGTTTTTTTTCATGTAAAACAACAAGAATATATTTTATTACATGGAAATATCCATTTAAAGTAGGATCTCAATGGAAATGGAAAGGGAATGTACAAATTTATGGTAGCTCTTGTGTCACAATCATAGAGTTACTTTGGAAACGGTGGGAAGTAAATGTGAACAACATGGAAGATACTATATGTCAGTAACAAATGAATCATGAAAAAATGTGTCTTTGTCATATCTGTTGAGAAAATGTCCACATAACCTTAAAAATGTCAGGAGATCGCTGCTTTTACAGGAATATCTACTTCAAATCTTACTCACTCATATGGAACACTTCACAGTTCATTTCTCAAATTGCAGCAGATCTTTAACATTCATGGGAACCAGCTCTTCCTGCAGCTTCTGGATCTGATCCAGAACCCTGAGTTTTCTCAAGAGGCTTTTTGGCCCCCCATCATTGGGCTTTTCTAGTGTGTCCTATTATTGTAAGCTAGGGGAAGATAGAGAAAGAAACTGAGCGGGATCCATTGAGTAATCAGTCTAGTAACTGTTATGAGCTACAGAAAGGGAAGCCAGGAGACCGGCTGATAAGACACATCGTATTCTATGTGGTTTTCCCATCGCAAACTGCCAACCTCGCATACTGTGACCCTTGCGGTTGTGTGTGACTGTCTGCTGATTGTTGCTCAAATGAGAAATCTTGCCTCCCTTTACTTTATAGTCAATACTCTTTCAAGTCACAAATATATTGTACACATAACTGTGCCTATCAACAAGGGGAGCTGTGATAAGCCAGATATAGCTACCAGCTGGACCAAAGTTCGGAGGTCAACCACAAAGACAGCTACATCACACAATGACATACAATGCAGAGATGACAGGGAGTCTTGTGGGTCCATCCTATGTGATTGAGTGGAATTCTGGCACAATCCATAAAATTGATCCGTGGGTCCAAATTCTTCTCATTCCTGAGTACAAAGACGGGTGGGCGGATAATGGAGCGAGCACAGAGGTCAAGATACAGGTACTGCAGTCTTTCCTGCTGAATCATAGTGGGCTGAGGGATGACTGGGAGTTATGCACTGGAGTCTGAAATGAAGACACATTTATTAGATTTCTTTGTCTGGAGCCAAGGAGACAAGAAAAGTACGTCTCAGTCCAACACAGCTACAGCTGAATAAAGAAAGTGGTCAAGAGAGCCATTTTCTTTCGTCACTACTAACACATTTTCATGGTTATATTCTACATCAAAACCACATAAGCAAATCCAATGACACAGGAAAAAAGAGGAAACTACGGACATATGATTTTAGAAAAAAAAAAAGAGACTTTTCAAGGTTACGTTTTACGTTCTAATGGTTTATTTTTTAAATGACCAATGAGGTAATTGCAATTGAGAACATTTTCACACATGTTAGGATCAGAATTAAGTGAATAATTGCTTAATACAGAGTTTGATGTGGGGTTGTTTATTTTTTATGGCCGGGACATAATTTATTGATATGGTGTGGCTATAATCTTTCTGAAAGCTATGCTTTATTGTGCTGTGTTTGCCAGATTTATGGGAAAACTACAAGCCTCATTTTGATGAAATTTGGTGGAAGGGTGCAGAATTGGCCAAGGGAAGGAGCCCATTTAATTATGGAGCAGATCCAGATACAACCCAACAACTGGATATGAAAGCAGATCTGACTCACTTAAGTGCAATACTATTGATCAAATTTATCTCGTTTCTTAAATAAGGACAGACTACCTAAAGTGGCTTAGCTTGCAGCTTTGCAACATTTTGTCAGTATCTTGTTAATCTGACCTTTATTTGAACTGACCAGGTTTAGAATGACACTTAACTCATTCATTTAGCATAGATTTGATTTGTCTTTTAAAGTAATGAAGTACTTACGCATCCTTGGGTACCTCAGCCAACTCTTAGAAGCATTTTTTTTTTTTTTTACTGTCTGCAGGTTTACAGAAATAATTGCCCACGTTCAATGAAACTTGGTGAATTGGTGTGTAGCTTGGAACAAGGAAGAACCCAGATACATTTGGGATTTGATCCAGGTTCAACTCAAAAACAAGCAGATAAAAAGCACATTGGACTCACATCCAATCAATACTATTGAACCAATTCAATTTGTATAGTTTGGTAAATGTATCAGGTTATTTCTGAGGTTTGACCTTTTAGACTATTCAGAGGTTAGACCTATAAACTAGTTATACTAACTTGTTCCACTGGCTACATCTCATTATTATCTTGTTCATTTAATCCATCTTGTAAAAAAAAAAAACACCACCTTTGCCGTCGAAGGTTTACATTTATCATATGGACATTTGGCCTGTAGCTTAAGAGTGAATCCCTTCACTTTTCTCTGTTATCATATCATTACTAACTGTTAATTTTGAGCTTTCATTTGAACCTGACCCCATTGACCATGGCCCTTTATACACTCATTACAGGCTAACACTTGTGTATTGGATGTATTTAAAGGGACATAGCTCAGTGTACCCCTCTGCTGTCATCACTTCGTATCTAGTCTGATTTAAATTGCGATGACAAGACAAGGGTTGTGAGTAACTTATCAACACAAACAAACCCCACTGAAGTAACCTCTCATCTCTCTCAGCCTTGTTGTCTGCCTTATGAGCTCAACATCCTTTGTGCTCCAATGTCCCCCCTCTCCATCCAAAATGTCTGTTAACTTGTACTCTTTACCATTAGATTCAAACCCTGAATAATGATTAACGAACAATATCATTACTTCTATGTCCCTCTGGACTCTGTACTGCAGTTCCACCGAGGTTAATAATCATAAATACTTCTTAGAAAATCACATATACACTATCATGTAAACAATTTTCAGAACATGGGACCTTTACGTTATGTAGTGACATATTGACATATTGCACAGCCATTTGTCACATCCTACATCACCTGGAAAACTCTGATGGACCAGGCATCTCCCACCAGAGGGTCAAAGCTGAACATTTTTTTGATAAATGTGGGTTTCATTGAAAATTATTGTCTGTGCTAGTCTCATAATACACTGCTTGTAGATTGTTTGAAGGGGCGATTAAGATATGATACGATGCGGTGGGGATACGATACGATACAATACGTTCCTTTACGATACGATACAATACGATACAATAGGTACGATAAGGTATGATGCAGTACAATAAAAAAAAACTGCTGCAATAAATACAATAAAATGAAACCAAAGAGGAGCTACTAGCACAATACAATAAGGTATGGAATGGTATGATATGTGTGAAGTTCAGAGAGATATGATATGTATATGTACGATACAGTAGGGGGACAGGAAAGAATGATACGATACGGTACGGTATGACACGGTACGAATCACTTTACGATCCTTATCTTGGACTTTTCTAACACTTGTGATTTTCACAACTATACCAATTTCTATACCAGACGAGCCATTACCTTAAGATGTGCTTTAACTTTGTAGTTACTAACATGTTGATTCAACTGAACACTTTAGAATTCGCAGATACTGTAAGTCCATGCAAGTACTCTATTAGTGAGCTTGTTTGATTCTGCCAAGCCAAGTCTGTTTGAAGTGATTTAGTCTGAGGTGAGAGGAATCCAGGTGAGCAGAACGCGGGGGATGTCCGACTACTGACGGTGCTGCAGTAAGAGGGGAGGTTTTAAACTACTGGCACTCAGCTGACCAGCAGACAGCACCGCTTCACATGCTGAAGATAGGACACAAGGACTGAGCCACCTTTGACCGACAGCTGCTACAACCTGACACACAAAGCAGAGGGCCCAGTGAACTAACAGTCAAACAGTGACGCAGACAGGCCTTCGATCTGACCTGCAGGGAGCATCGGCATCAAAAAAAGATATCTGCTGTGAGTATGAGCCTTTTGTTCATTATAGTTAATGGATAGTGGTTTGAGCTAAGTGAATGTGAAAGAAGGCTGTCACATTGTTTTAAAATCAACGTTAATGGAATCTAATTGGCATCAAGGACAAGACCTCTCTTTTCTTATATACTTTCCCTGCATTATCTCTATTTGCCTTTATTATTTAAAGATCTCTTCTTCGAGTGGAGAAATCACCACGTATGATCGGCGCATCTGTTTTTACACTCTTCTGTGTTGGTATGTGGATGGAGTTACTGTAACTCAAATCACGTCTACTCTCCAGATTCTTACCCCCACTGGCTCAAGTCCTATCTGGGGTTTTGGTATGCACTCTCACTGTCTGCCGTGCCGAGCTATCGTGAAGATAAGTCGTACCGTTTTAACGACTGAGGTGAAACGTTAGACGCCGCTCCAGATGTAACATAATTCTGTATCGGGGGGCTGAATGTTTGTTATGTGTCTCTCCCCGGAGAGTTTGGCTTCATCCCCAGCTTCACAAACGCAGTAAACGTAACACTCCCATGTCCACTCAGCCCCACTGATTGTCAGGCTTTTACAAACATTGACATATAAGGGATGGGAAAGGGGAGCGCCTGCACAGCCCTCATCTACAACTTATTGTAAACTTTAACTGACTTGTTCTCTCTCATAATATCAAAATAATCAATTGTGGCCAAACTGCACACCCGCTTTACTGTTGTAGAAGTACAGATACTTGTTTAAAAAGACTATGATGAAAGTAGAAGTACGGACTCAACGTCTTTTTTGGAAAAATGTGAAAAAAAGAGTACAAAGAAGGGATTACTTACAGCTTTTTCAGTGCTAAGCTAACCAAGACAAATCTCACCATAAATCATTTTATTCAACATTAAAAACATAGATTTACATAAAAATAAGAGTCATCAAATTTGTTGCAATGTGCAAATTCGTTGGATGGGGAATAACTTAGACGGGGCTGCAGTATCTTAGTCTGTAGGGACTTCGGTTGGGAACAGAAGAGTCGCCGGTTCAAGTCCCGGTGTGGACCATAATTTGGAAGTTGGTCTGGTAGCTGGAGAGGTGCAAGATCACTTCCTGAGTACTGCCGAGGTGTCTTTGAGCAAGGCACCAAACCCCGCTCTAGTGCGCTCCCTGTGTAGCAGCCCCACTCTGGCATCTCTGCAATAATGCATGTCCACAGATCCTGTTTGTGCATGTGTGTGATTCGAGCCTGAGTGTGTGAGAAGCATGTCTCTTAATAATAATGAGTGTAAAACCAGAGTTTCCCTCAGGGATTAATAAAAGTATAGAAAAAAAAAAATCTTGTTGCACAGAGAAACTTCTCCGATGTTGCCCGTAATATCGGCTGGTAAATTTGCAACACATTCTCCATGTCGAAGATTACATTGCATTTACATGAATGCCTCTTATTCGCAGTCAAGTTCCCTCTTTGTTTTTTTGTTTGTTCCTTTACTTCGTATTTGTTTTTTGTTTTTTAAATCTGACATTATGTGTCATTGTCCCTTCCATTGAGGGTTGAAATTGGTTTTGATGTTGGGATTGCAGATAGTAACACACAATTACCGCCATAGATGCATCATAGGTGAAGTAATAAATCCTTTTGGGAAACAGAAGCAGTAAAAAGAACAGATAATAGTTAATTGTAGATGTGAAGAAAAAAAAAACCCAGTAACGAACAGATACCTGAAACTCTACTTAAGTGACGTAACAAAGTACTTCATCACCTCCCACTGCTAGATTTAAGGTCTGATTATTCAGTAAATATTCCTAGATAAACTACAAGACAAATACACAGCTACAAACCACAGGAAAACATGATATCTGACAAAGAGGCACATTCTGCAGGTCAGGTAAGGCATGCCTTAAACTGATACTTCAAAGCTCTCCATAAGATCAGCACTTTACTGGCTGTGATCTGAACATGTAACTGCCCCCTCTTCTGTGTGTGTGGACATGAGGGCAGTGGAAAGGCCTCTGTTTTTCATGCGAGTGTGAGAAACACACACAGAGACGTCCAGGAAGTGTGAGCTAAGTGGTGAAGAGAATAGAGAGTGGATGTTGACAGGGGTTATCCGAGGTCGGGCGGCTCCTAAGCTCCTCTGCGGCAGCCGGCTAATGTGGAGAAAGTGTGTGTTTCCCAGTAGCTGATAACATTCAGCGTGCGGGATGTCAAATCAATTTTTGACGATTTTCAGAAGTTAAGGAGTAAAGGTTAGAAGCTTTTTCAAAGCTAATATATTCAGTGTTATCAGGGAGATCTTACTGTGTTTGGAAATTACATTTGAAAGATTAACTCTTTATGGAATGATCTTTCAAATTATCACTGACAGGAGGTCAATCTGTGTGCAGTAGAAGTTCCAGAGGGAGTTCGATATTTCATACAAAATATTTCCAGTTTAAACCGCTCCCGAAACTGCCTCCATATCTCTCCTGGAATTCCATTCATTGCAACACCCACATTTATGAGAAAAACCTCCGTGCATGCTTTTACATTAACAACATGGGCTGTGGTCCCTGCTCAGAGTGGAACTCCGACCCACTCCCCCTTGAAATGAGTCATGTCAAACAGAGGAGAGCCCCAGATGCTATCTCTCTCACTGGTGGTGCACCGGGCATACCCATCCACACTTTCACACATACTGTGAGTCACGAGGCTGACTACATGACGACCAGAGAGGAACCGACCCACACGCCGCACCACAATACGTTAATGTTTGTGTTTGTAATCGCCATGGCAACAAAAACTTGAGTTGAAAGGGAAGTATGCTATTTTGAAAAAAGTCAAAAATACCTTACCCTATAGTCTAAAAGAAACCCAAAGGTAATCAGTTTATAAAGATAATTAAAGCCTGA
This sequence comes from Tautogolabrus adspersus, assembly GCA_020745685.1. Classification (NCBI taxonomy): domain Eukaryota; kingdom Metazoa; phylum Chordata; class Actinopteri; order Labriformes; family Labridae; genus Tautogolabrus; species Tautogolabrus adspersus. The sequence goes on from CM036554.1 coordinate 19,524,303, forward strand.
TTAAAATAGTTTGATTGGCTATCACAGAAAATTAGCTAATATTAGCAAAGAACTAAGGCAGTATATAACATGAACACGCTGTATTCTGTTATTTTATCAAATATTCCGCTCAAATTTGATCATTTTTGATTCTATATATTCCATATTTACAAGAAAAAAGAAAAAAAATGCATGATACATGCATATGCTGACAAATTCCTTCAATTTCTTAAATTATCTAAACAAGCAGCATTAAAAAATCAAAAACTAAACCAAAAAAGGAGTAAAGTGAAACTGTATGAAATAAATCATAACAGCAACAAAAAAAGTTAGAAACATAGTCAGAGAGAAGAAAGACATCATCGAAAGCAGATATCTGCTTTTAGTTACCACGACAGCCAAACAATGCTGATCCAGGTCCCCTCTCACACTCCAGTAAGTTAGTAACTAAGGCAACCCGTGCGCTATTACGCATGAAGCATCTATATTGGGAACCCTGGCGCTGGACCAGAGGGTCACTCCATGACGCAGCGACGCACGCAGGGCGTTGTTCTTCCATAATGAGACACTTTATAACAGCACGTCAGCCCCTAGTATCAATCTAGTCTGAGTACGACTTTTGGGACTGACGGACTACCGCTGTTTGAATCTATCTGGGACACTTGATTTTGCTTCTTGCAAGCCTGAAACCCTTTTTCTTGTGGAAATAACAAGCGCTACGTAAGTAATTGGACTTTGGTTTTCTTCTAAACTTCCTTCTATCCAGCTGCTTTTCCTAGCGGATTAAAGAAGGAAACGCGGTTTTCGCTGGTATACCCGCTGCTCCATTACGCACACAGATCCAAAGAGAGAGGCGTCATCGCAGAAACATCTGTCAATGAGCTTATTTGGAAGTTTAGAAAAGTAATTTTGTCCGACAAAAACACCCGAACTGGTGTGAATTTCAGTTTACTTCTTTCAGAGAAATGGTTAAACCTGTTAAATGTCCAGTAAACATCAACGTCAGTGAATTAAATTATTTCCATTTTGTAGATGATAGAAACTGGATATTTAAAAACATTTTAAAGGGATACGAACGAGAGAAGGGAATATTTGATTTTTCTCGAGTATAAACATACTTCACGTTTTAAAGTGTAATCGTAAAACGTGGAATTGAACGCTAATGAAAGGCGTCTGAAACAATAGTCCATTGAATATAACAACTTCACATTAGGTTTGATGTACGTGGAGACTTTATGAACGTAGTCCAGATTTAGATTTTGTAAAGGCTGTCCATGCTGAACGTGCTGCAGCGACACACCCATGTCCCACCAATCTGACATCTCCTCACACACACACACACACACACACACACACACATCACACACTCACACACACACACTCACACACACACAACACACACACACACACACACACCACACCCTCACACACACTCTGACTGACAGAGACTCTCTCCTCTTCTCATTACTGCTCAGATCGTCAGAAAAGATGCTGCTCCTACTACTTGGAATCGTCCTCCTGCACGTTGCTGCTCTGGTTCTCCTGTTTGTGTCAACGATAGTCAGCGTGAGTAAAACTATTCTTACGTTTTTTCTTTCTTTATCCTCTTTCGGAGGCACAATTTGATTATGAAATATTCATATAAATCAATCACAAACTTAGTAATGAAGCTTGCAGGCATATTATACCTGCAGTGGGAGATATGCTTTTTTCTTCAATATTGTCAAACTCTTGCTCAGGTCACAATGAATTAATAGTTTTGACTTCAGAAAAACTTTATGATGGATTTGGTGCTTCTTTTCACACATTACTGACCGTCTTGAATTCTGTTGACACCAGGTATGGACGTCAAATGATATCAGCACCTCAGACCTCTGGTATAACTGCTCTACTGCCAATGGAGGATACCACTGTGACCCAGCATCATCTGGAGGTCAGACACCTGCTTTATTAACACCCTTTACCTTTAAAACAACCATAACTAATGTGTATTAACCAAACTGTGTTATAAATGTACACCTTAGTCATTGCTATGCTGTTAGGCTTTGATACATTCTCAGGATTATTTAGGTTCATTTTCAGGTCTGCTTTGGGAAAAATACACAACAAAATCTTTGTTTTGAAACCATTGTAAATCATCTAAATTGATATTAATGGGAGGGTTGAGTTGTGTTAAGTGACTTGCTGAAATCCAGCATTTAGCAGGTTGATGATGTGGGTGTGTCACGGCTCCTCTGGGACTCTGGTGCCATCTAGGGCAGAGAATGTGGGAGTGCTGTCTTGAGGTGAGAGCTGATAGGCTGCCGCCGTATAAATAGTCGTGGTGTGATGTCCATATTCAGGTCTCATGTTGGGGAGTCCATAGTGACAGGAGTTGTGGAAGTTCTGGGGTGGGGCTGCAGAGAGTATTTAAAGTTTTAGATCTATGTGTGTGTGTGTTGTGTGACAGAGTGTTTGAAAGCAGGGAGACCTTGGACTACCTCATGCAGAACATAGCATGCTGCCGCAGCTTGGTCACGCCCAGTGTCAGATCAGAGTGTCCAGTGTTAGTTTGCAGGGATCATTAGGACAATTTAAGGCAGCAGCTGCAGCCTTAAACAGATTTATTTAGACAGAGTCAGCCCCCTTTACATGTTTGATTTAGATCAGAAAACAGGGAGTATGGATAAATATTTCACTGTTTTTAAATGAGACCCATACCACGTAGAATTTCCATTGTTCAAGGACAAATAACTTAAAAACGAAATGTGTTATTACTTATGAATCGCAGTATGTTTTGTTCCTAAATCTGCGGTCACAGAGTTGCAGGAGCTGCCGGCCACAGCCGGGGTGATGTCATTTGTCTAGAATGAGCCGCGCTCAGCCAGTGTGTGTTTTGTCAGGCCAGCAGTGCCTGCATACTCTGCCAGGTAGTTTGATGGCGCAGCCAGTTTGTTTGACTTGCTTTCATTAGCGCACTGACGCACAGTGTTTATTTAAGAAGGCGCGTGTGCTCTGCGCTTTGGCTTTGGGAGATGGAAGATAGAGGTCTGCTCTCACATGGACGCCAAGCCTGTGTTCAACAGGGCTTTCTGTATCTCCGCTGAGCAATCAAGTTCCCTCTCCAGTGAATCATAATCATCGTTATTTTTCAGGGATTTTTTTAAGGAGTTTCCTTGGTTACCAAAACATTGCCTGTTAGTTTGATGATGCCAAAGTGAGAAATATTCATGTCACAGCTATCACATGCCAAATTTGAGTTAAGCGTCACATCCTTACAACCAGGAAACTTCCCAGAATTCTATCGCTCTAAATTTAGCTTCTGTAAAAGAATGTTCTTCCCCTGCGCAGATATTCAGCATATAAACAGTGAAGTAAACATATTTTGGTTGTGCGCTACTCTTCAGCTCATTGGGGCCTCAGGGTAGAAGCTATTTACTGTTATTTTCCTGTTTTGAGTTACAGAAGAATCCTTGTGTATTTCTGTATTAAAATACCACAATCATAAACCCCAGCGTTATATGAGTTGGAATATGAGTCATACTTGCTTATCAGGGATATTCTGAGCCTTCAAGCGCGCCTCATGCCATAGGAAATGCCCGCTTGTCACTGTTTCCTACTACTGGTCAGAGGAGGAAGGAAGGGGGACAAGATGTATGTTTATCAGAAAGCAGTGATGTATTGTCATATTTAAAGGGGGGGCACTATTCATAGGACCGGGATGGAACATTTCACCCATTTCTCACCGCGTTATCACCATATTATGTAACATCTGAAGACAGGATCATTACAGTGGAATCTAATTGTTGGTCTGGTGCGGTATTGTGCATGGAGATTTGCAGCGTGTCATGTTTCCTTCCATATCTCATCCTGGAGCCAATGATCATGAGGGCATACTGTAGTGCTGTTATTATGGGTAACCTGACCCCAGACTGTGCCAGCAGTCAGGATGCTAGTTCCCTTCAAATCTGAAAGAGATATTCCAGTGTTGTTCCAGGAAAATGGTGCAATACTTTGATCACAGAAAGAAGGAATAAGTTACAGGGCTATGACGCTGTTTTTTATTTGTCCCTAAGGTTAAATGTGGTCATTCCAAATCATAAGATCGCACAAAACAGGCCGTTTCATTTTCCCAAATATACTTTCTGTTTTAAGAGGGCTAATAAATTATGAATACTATCTTTTTTCCGTTCTTTAAGTGCCCCCCATTAAACCACAACATTTGATTTACATAATGCAAGAATCAATAAACCAAAGATGCTTGAGGAAGTTGAAAGGAGCACTTCAGAGATTTGAATGCCAAAGTTTAGAAGCGGTATGCATACAAATGGAGACACGATCAAATCTAATTTGTATAGGCTTTACTGGAATAGTTGCTCTTTTATGATAAGACAGGAGCAAATGGATAGACTTGTAAAATCTCTGGTGACATACAGACAAATCAAGGATGTCCTTTGTGGTCTACACCTTGGGACGAACCAGCATTTTATGGCAGGGATATGACTTTAACACGACAGTAACAGAAGGCACTGCTAAAAAGAAATGTTGGCTGGATACAGAGAGGGAATGAGTGTGTTCTTAGGTAACCTGAGAGGCCAGGCAGGCGGCTTGGTAACCCTTAGACAAGAAATAGACCCTGCTTGAAAGTCCTAGGATTCCTGGCATTGTGGAACGAATGAAGCACAGATACAACCACACTCAGATAGATAGCAAAGATAGACTCTAGTCTCCTTTGTCAATACAGGTATCTAATGGGTTGATGGCTTCGAGCAGCCAGGCCTTGGAGGACTAACAAACAATCAATGTGCTACATTTAGTCGTAGTTCCTGCTCTGAGGGGCTCACCAAGCTTTTAGGAACAAGATACCTAGGTTCCATTGTGGTGGATCCATTACAAATTCCCAGAAGTAAACATAGACATAGCAAGCTTATTACGTTCTCTTTGGCATTGTTTTTATGCTATTTGTTTCCTGTTCTTCTTCACTCATTAAGACAGTTATGTGCTTTTGCATAATGTCGATTGTAGTTCCTGTTATTGACAACACTCTCCTTCTTCCCTTTGCAGAGTGGATCCAGGCGGTCCAGGCCCTCATGATCCTATCCATCATCTTCAGCTGCCTGTCTCTCTTCCTGTTCTTCTGCCAGCTCTTTACTTTGCAGAAGGGCGGACGCTTCTTCCTCACTGGAACCTTCCAGATCCTTGCAAGTGAGTTGGATCAACCTCAACACTTCCTTACAAATCCATTGACAACATAACTGACACCAGATAGACATTAAACAGATCATTTTTCCTGATTCATCAATCGATCCTACTTTATGTTAACTTGTCCATATCCCACATTCCAAGGTGACATCTTGAAATTGCTTGTTTTGTATAACTGGTAATCTAAAACAAGTTGGTAATCTAATGGCATTTTTTTGTGGCCAACCATTACTTGATTATCAACCAAATGACTTATCTTTTGAGCCCACCTCTTTGGTAAGTCAATAAAGAAACACTTGTGTAGTCAGGAAGACAAACATATAACAGATTCTCAAACTGGCTCTTCTGTTGCTATGAATTGAATTCAGAGAGTCTGAGCCAGTCACTAATGGTTTAATGCCCCCACTTGTCCATTGTACTTCATGCCCTTTTGCCAGAGAGTGGCTCCACTGCCTGTCCATTGTCTATTCTCTTGGCAGCCCTTTCCAACATCCCAGGTTTTTGTTCTCTGCTCTGCCAGTGCATTGACTGGTATCCAGGTGCCCACTCAGCCAAATAGGAATGACACTAAGCCAACTGCCAGCCGCGCAAGTTGAAATGTCAGGAAGGCTGGCACTGCGGGGGTCTGACAAACTGATCATGCCTTGTCTGAAAAGGGAGGTGGGCAGCATAGGGAGAGCTTGCAAAACTGGATTGGGCTCAGTAAGCATGAATCACCTTGAGTGGGGATTCCCTTTGGGTTGAGCTGGTGCGGCGCTAGGCTAAAAATGTTCCTTGTTAATTATCAGTCATTGGAATATGTTTTTTTTGTTCAAAGGCTGAACGTAGCAATGATTACTCTGTGCTAGAGTTGAGTTGGCTCTAGTGTTGGTGGCAGCTCCTCGCTAGCTAACCAACTAAATTGCGAACAATTCATGAAATGGCATGGTACCATTGCATACACTCTCTTTATTCACTCAGTGCAGCGAATGCAATTGACAGCAGTTTCCAGAAGCTCTGTACTTGAACTTGAGCTTATTCGGACACGTCTGCTGACTACTTTAACTTAACTACACATAAAGGCACATTTTACAATGCCAATGGTACATCCTCTCACTTTTGTGTAGATTGCACATGGGATGTTACTTGCATCACATGCTTAAGTTACACTCAGATCTTTTTCCATGAAAACTTGGTCTACTAAGTCTCACTGGGCAGTTGCACTTCTGGGAAACACTGACCTGCTGGCTTCCACTGCCAAGCAAAGGTTCAACACAGGACACAAGACAGAGAGCAGGATATTGAAGTGAAACATGATCTTATAATTGATCAGGAAGACGGACAGCATTACTCAGTATTCACTTTTTCCTCCCTGCAGGTTTGTTTGTGATGAGTGGCGCCATCATCTACACGGTGATGAGTCACGAGTGGCTGCCGGGGGCGTCCGCATTTGGCTATTCCTACATCCTGGCGTGGGTTGCCTTCCCTTTGGCGCTGATCAGCGGACTCATCTATGTCATCTTGAGGAAGCGAGAATGAGACCATCAATCCATCCCAGTGTTCCCAGTAACCCCCTGCCCAACTGCAAATGTCAGACCCCCTCTGAAGTTTAAGTTCTGATGCCTGAGTACCAATGGCCAATGGAGCCACCAGGCCAATACACCCAGATCACATGGATGAGGGATAATACCAAAAATTCAAAGTGCAAACCAACACAAAACAAACATTACTGTCTCAGTTAAATGATGTATATAGTATCTATGGTTTAAAACCTATTTATAACACTTTTTACATATATGTACATAGTTTTTGTGTTGCTCGTCAACAGATACTCGTATGAGCTTTGTTTCAGCTGATTAAGTGCCTTGTGTTTGTTTGTAATGATGGAATAATTAGATGCTATTTTGTTGTTGTTTGTTTTTGTTTTAATTGCCAAAGAATTAGCAAAAAGAAAAAAACGTTTCTTGAAGTAAATTAACCAAAATGCATGTATAGAAATAGAAGGCATAGAATATTTTATTGACAGGCTTGCTTTACAAAAAGAGTGGTAACATCCATGGTTGTAGCAGAGCCATGAAAGTAGATCTGGTCCTTTTTCTATTTGTGAATTTGTGTTTTTTTTGTTTTCAGTGTTTTTCTATTTCTTCTTTTCAACAAAAGATGGTGCTATGTATTTATCATTCCTCTTACTGATAGCAGTCATTTACAACAGAGTTACTTTTTAGTCCAACAGCTTGCCATTAATTACAGCGAGTATCCAACAGAGGTGCCTGACTGCTTCTTTAGGGAACACAGCCTAGTTCACACTGAAGTGTCTGATTTCTTTTCTCCATCAGCTACTGTAAAATATTGATATTTGAGTTTGGGGTGGTATATTGATTAAGTAAACAGTCATTTTGAATGTCAGTATTATTCTGCCAGTTTGTGAAGAGTTTGGTCACAGCAAATTTACTTCGTATAAGCTTTATTTTTGCTCATTTTGCCTTCATTTCCCCACTTTTCGATGTTTGTGTTAACGTTATGCTTACAACTGTTAGTCTCAAGACGCCAAATTCCCACCTTAGTGGAAATCCTAACAATTACAGCCTAAGAAGAAAGTGTCAGTTATTATTACTACAAACATATACCACAGAGTTGAAGCCATACAAGAAAAAATACCAGATGATAGGAAAAAACATATTTAGTATTAACTTTGTATGTTAGAAGAGGACAGAGATGTTTGCAGTGACGATACAAATGTCTGTTTCACATACTTGAAGTCTGACATGCTGCAGTCTCTGCCCACTGATGTCTAGATGTTTGTTTCTTTTACTGTATCAAACACGGTGTAAATGTTGTGCATAACAGATGGTGATGACAATTTAGCATTAAAACATTCACTTACTCAATAAAACAACTCTCACATTATCTAATACTGTGTATTCCACTGTTACAAGGGACTGGATTTATGCTCAAAGCGATGCATGAGGAAGTAGAAATCACCACATGCAGGATAACAAGTCATTTTCTAGGCTGTTATGCTTTCTGAAACATGCATCTGGCTACAAGTGTCATAATCACTGCCAGAAAATAAGATAAGACCTGACAGGGACAGCAAATTCTGAACCACTGGTGATGAAATGTTGCAGTCAATGGTAGCTTGAAGTTCATATGCTATGTTATCAAAGATGTCAGCGACCGAAATGTAAATTCCTGTGTACAGTCTAGCAAAGCAAGTCTATTTTACAGTATGCGATCTTACTCTGGTAGATCAAATAATCTGCCTTGTGCATGTGTTTGCAAATGCTGTATGTGACTAGTGTTACCATGCACTAGAGCGAAGGCATGGTCTGCACCCAATGCCAGTTATTCAAAACATGCAGCTACTGTTTCAGTGTCAACGGAATCTCTGATAGCATCAGAAATAAGAAGACTTGGACTTGGCAGGTCTGTCCTCTCCTTGACATCTCGGGTGAGACCCTGCAGCGTTCCATCACAGCTACAGTATGATGTGGTATTTGATTCAGTGCTTACGCTAGCTAGTCTGTTAGACTGCTGTGTCTTTTAGCATGATGCTCATTACTGGGTTCAGTTAGAAGAGACTGACTCTAATGACAACTGCCCTACAAATATTTTGTGTAAGACAATAAAAGACTATGCCATGTTTACACCTAAACTTCCAAATGCTCTCTTGATAATACCAAAGCTACTTTGAGTTTAATCATTAAAGGATGTTTCTTACCACCACTACGGAGCATGTTGTGTCTTTCAATATCACCAAAGCCATTGGAAGATGTTTCAAGTAGGGGGTGCTGTGAGGATGATGCAATATTTGCAAGTTTGGGGGTGCTCAACAGACATTTGACATCCATACATAGGTTGTTCTATTAAATGATAATGGCCCTAAAAAAGTAAGATGTAGACTGTGATTGAATTACAGTTTTAATTCTCAAAATTATTAAAATACATGTCAGAACACAACAAAACATGGGCTCAGATTTAATCACTACACAAGTAAAGGCAAAACGTCTTGAACTTCAACAAAGTTTAGCTGCCCCTTGATATAACATCTGAATTATAATGCCCTGGAACCTTTACTAAGGCTGCACACATTTAACAGTAACTAGCCCACTGCCAATTATGTTAGCACTATCATTCTCCTCTCCACTAATGTTAGCTTAATTCATGCTAGCCCCCTGCCTTGTAACTTTCAAAGAAGTTGCTGAGGGACCATGGTGCTTGAGATGCTGCTGTCATCTGATTTATCTCATAAACTGCTGTGTTTTTATCCCTTTTGATGTATTTTTGAAGAAATCCGAAATTTGCTAGCTTCTTCTTCCTCTCATCAGTGATGTGTTGTTATAGCTCTAGCATCCTCTTCACCACCTAAGTTAGCTTAATTCATGCTAGCTCCCAGCTTTCTAACTATTAAAAAGTTGCTGAGGACCCATGGAAGGGTTCTTTAGGTGCTTCTGTCTTTTAAATTGATCTGATAAAACACTGTGTTTGTATCCCTATTGATTTATTTTTGAAGAAATATGAAATTAGCTAGCATCTTTTTCCTCTCTTAAGTGCAATGAGATGTTATATCTCTAGCATCCTCTTCTCCATCTACATTAGCTTAATTCATGCTAGCTCCCAGCCTTCTTTTAACATTGCTGAGGTACCATGGTAGGGTTCTTTATGTGCTGCTGCCTGCTGTCATTAGATTACTCTGATAAATCGCTGTGTTAGTTTCCCTTTTGATGGACTGGATGGATGAAATCCGAAATTTGGTTTTGCTTTGAGGTTTTCTTTGTAGGTGTTTGCGCACCTGTTAGCAACAAGTGTGAGTTAACAACAATTTCCGACCAGACTGAAGATTAGTTCCTTAAACACTCACTCAAATTAAAATATCATTAGAGGTGGAAGATTATATAGGCTATTTATTAAGGCAAGCACCCACCACACCCCTACAACCATTTTTGGCGAGGCTAACCGTCCTGTTTCAACGATAGATAGAAGACTCAACCTGCGCTAACAGATTCTGATAGATGGTTTGTGATGGTATCTATTCCTTTTTGAGACAACAGTAAGTCCTCAACCAGCACTTCTGGACTGCAGCTGATGACAGGAATCTAAATCTCCAGCTATGAAAGAGTACTCTCAGAAGGAGGATTCTTGTTGCAGGCCTGAGAGGTCACAGCCACCCACTGCCTCCCCCTCTGACATTCTTACACTGGGTGAAATGGGGACACTGACATTCTAGTCTACATGTTTGTGTGTTAACGTAGCTTTGAGTGTCTGAGGAAGTGTGTGTGTTTTAACTTTTTCCTCGTGTCACATTTTCCTTTATTTTATTGGAGCTAAAGTATGTTTCCATTCATAAAAGCTTGATATAGTTTAGGGTTGGACAGGGAGTTTATTATCTCCTGTGTAATATCGCCATCTGGTGGATGCCTTGACTACAAGCAACATCATTCCTTAATTACCTCAGATTGTCAAACACTGCCTCTATGTGGTACAAAACAGGCACTACAGTTCAAACCATTAGATTCAAATGGGAGTGAATGGAAACAGTCAATGTCTCTCTTGGGTTTAGCAGATCGCTCTTTCTTATTAAAATCTGTTAGACCTCATTAATTCTATATACGATCATTAAGTCTTCTCTAGAACTCAGCTTATTTGTGAGGGTGGGTATCTTCTTTCATTAGTATGCACGCATGTGATAGTGAGAGGTGATTTCTCTCACTTGTCTTCTCTATATTACCTTTCAGTCAATTTAATGAATGCTCCTCCTCCAGATCCATTATGAAGGTTTTAATGTAACAATACATCATTAGAGGAGAAGGCAGAAGACAAAGAGCTCATGACATTTGATGAAGTATTCGATAAAATTCAGAGAAAACATGATGAGGTCACTAGAATTTGCAAAAAGAGGCACAAACTGGGATATTTGGTGGATTAAACATGTCCAAAGTCATACAGGTGTTTTATGTTTAAACCTATGACTTCAAAGTTAATACCCTGTTTTCACTTACAAACACCCAAACACATCCAGATGTTTCAGATGGAAGCTCACTTTCTGGCACATACTGTAAGCACCTTCAGAGGACAAATAAAAGGTGTTTACATGCCAACACGTACCCTGGCTATAGGTTGGGTTTAGAAATATCCTGTTTATGTGTTGTGCATGAAAACACACATATTTGGTAGCTGATGAGCTTTTACCAAGATTGAAGAAACCTGGATATGTTATATGGAGTGCTCTGATAGAAAACTAGGTACTTTGTCTTGTTAAAAACCTTTCTAGGATTCTTTTTTGTTTGTTTCAGAACATATGGGCCAAGATGAGGAGAAATCAAGACACAACTGAACCCAGATGGTTATGAGTTTTATTAAATATGAAATGGATGTGCAATTTAACTCAGTTTCAAGGATTGTCATTCCAGAGCATGTAGGTACATACTGTAAGGAGATTGGAATTAGGTATTCTCTGGTCCCAGGTTTAGAAGGAAGATATAATATAAAATACAACAATGTAGGGCTGTGAAATATGGACCAAAAATCATCTCTTAATTTTTCAAATGAATGGCGATACACAATATATATATCCTGTTGTTTTTTTCTGTAAAGAAATAACAAAAAACAACAAATTTAATCGGTTTAATTACTTGCACGGAGATCGTAGCGGTCGCATGCATACACTCTTTGTACCGTGCAGCAGTCACAGAATATAAACAAATATAAAATTGTTGCAGAAAAAATCGCGGTTTGGCAGGAGAAACTCCGGATGAAGTCCGGACGAAAAATGTGGTTGTTTGCGTTCACACATACAGCTCCTCTGGCAAATATCTTGAGTTTTTCAGGAGTTTTCTGCAAGCGTGAAAGCCCTATATGTTACGAACTCAGTGTTTCTGGAAGTCCTCAACTTGAGATATAAAAGTTTCCAAACGAGAAAACTGTCGCTTCACTAAATGCTTTGTTAAAAGCTAACAAAAACGCTCCTATTGGTTTTATGTCATTTTCATTTATCAAACTATTTAATGACCCATTATAACCGCCTTCAATGTGATTCTCCACTCATTTACAGTATTTACGTAGGATTCTTCTTTAATTTTCACAATGCATGGCAGCATGGTTTTGTAGTAGCTGACTTTATAGAATATAATGACTATATAGACTGCAAAAGTGATGACGTATTTTTGTAGGCCAACCCGGAAGTAGCATCGCCATGGGTTCTAACGAGAATTCGCCTATGGGATTTTTGCATTGGATTTTGGATGATTGCAGAAAATAAGCTCTGTGGCTAACACATGTTTCTGATGCGTAGGCGTTTTGTTCAGCAGGATAATCTTTACAAATGAACGCCACTTTTATGAAGTTTGAAGCGTTAATGTAGCCGAGAGAAGTAAAAAGCTAACGTTATGCTACAAGCGAACTACACCACGGTCGGTTGATTTTGACGTCACTACCGTTGTGCTTCATCGATCTAACCAGCGCTTTTGACAAGCTAGCGAAACCGTAGCTTAATAAGTTGTTTATTAACCTAATATTTGCAAGAGCACTTAAAAACATGACTAGAGGCTGTAAGGCGGACTAGTGAGAGAGTTCCCGGCGTGATGATGTTTAATGTCCCCGACAACCACTATAGTCTCATGTAGCCACTTGTTAGCAACCGCCGTTTTTAGTACGCGTAAAAACTTTAAAATTCACAAGTTGGGGTCTTATCCAACATAGTTTATCTCGTCTAACAAAACGCCAACATCTCTTAAGCTTGTGTTAACCACAGACCTTATTTCAGGCGTCTAACCACAAACCCATTCAAAATCCCCATTGACTTTTAGAGTTTAGAACCCATGGCGCTAAAATGCTAACTCACTTCCGGGTTTTAGGACTCATTCCTGTGCCAGTCTATTCACACTGATCATGCGTACACACTTACCATGCATCCACATGCTCACAAACACAATGACCATAAATGTGTGTTGGGACAAAGCAGACAGACATCCAGACATATTCGTCATGTCACCTAGAACCAAAACACCAGTCTGGAAAGAAATGTCCTGTTCCTGTCACATTAACTACAGTGATGATGACAGATCAACATCATGTCAGAGCCTGCCATGTGCGTGAACCACCACCTGGTTTTTGGTACTTCAATGAACATTGCATACCCCTTCCTTCAGACATTAATTCCCCTGATACATTTTGCTCATGATGGTTCAGATGTACGTGTAGAAAAACAGCAAAATAAAAATGTCCTAAAAAGAAGGAAGAACAAAATCAGTGCATGGTGTCCATCGAGTATTGACTGATACGCATTATTACCTTTGTACTTAATAGGTGTCTGGGGGTTCCATGCATCATTGCTTTCCATCATGGGGTCAAACACAAGCTTTTAAAACAATCACTTTTCCCATTAATGTCTTAAAAACTCCTCCTGTCTTGTCCTATCCCATCCCGTCCAATGTCACTATCACCTCCTGCTCCCCCTTTTTTTCCGTTCTTCTTTGAGCCCGCTGGGAGATAATATTTTCTAATTTCTGAAACACAATGAGGGGGATGCAAACAGAAGGTCCACCTTAATCTATCACAGCTCCTTCTAGGGGTGCAGGGGTGCACAGTGACAGGCACAAAATCGCAGAGCCGGTGGGGAGGAGGGCAACAGAGGCAATTAAGGCTCATGAAATGCAAATGGTGCTTTACGGGTAGGGGGGGGCTTGGTTTCAACTTCTTGCTGCTGCCATCTGCTTGCTATCACCAGCATTGGAAGAACCTCTGGGTCTCTGTAATTTGTAGCTTTAATAATTTTCTCCCTCAGCTGGGGAAGTAAGAAAAAGATGGGGCTAAAGGGGACCGAGGATGTGCAGCTGGCCAAGATTAGATTTAGATTAGCTGGCTGGATCACATGGAGAGCTGACCTCTTACATTTTAGCATGGGCATAAACACGCTTGCATGTTCACACGCAAGCATGCATCACATGTGCAGCTTTCAGACTGCCTACCACCTCTACACAACACTTGCTTATGCCCCATCAAAGTTGACCCTGATCCAAGGTGGATGTCTAGCCCAGTTGGTCCATAAACCCCTGAGGACGTCCGGAGGTTATTTAGGAACATGATCTCTGGTCGCTGGGGGCCAAGCTGTAACCTAAAGAGCAGATTCTGGACCTTACTTTCCCTGGAGCGCTGTTTAAAGGGGTCAAAGTTGACACAGTGTGTTTTTTTCCATTTTCTCCCCAATGACACAGTCAGTCATTTGTCATGTGGCAAAGAAGGACCACATTGAACCTACAAACCAGAACACCTTCTAACACCAACAATACCAACCCATTCCCAAGGTCAAGACTGGGCCAAGGTCAGCAACATTCCCACCTAACCCTTGACCCTAGGCGGTCCATCATGGTAAGGAAATAAAGCAGAGATTGGCAGCTGATGTAGTCGAGGAGTAAATCAACTTCAGCTTCAGCCATACATCAAAATCACTTCCACCGACATGCACTGACACTGAAGTCCTAATCGTTTAAGCAACAATCAAGTGAAATCCGTGGCCAAATCAGATGGACAGGAGTTGCTTATGGGAGATGTAGAGCAGGCCCTTGCACGTAAATGTGCATTCAGGAATCAAATTCAAAAATCTCTTGAAATCTGACTTGAAAGACTATATATTTTATAACTCATCTGATTTGATTACATAAAGGCTAAGAGTTATGCACAATTAGGGGATGGCTGATCTGATGAACAGCGGGTGCTTTGTTGCTGTTTGTCAGAAGGCTTAAGGCACGCCTCAGCTCCTCCTCCTGGTCTGTATCCTCAGAAGGTTGAGAGAAAGTTAGTTTGAGGGAACATTTCCAATATGGCAACCGCCTTTGTTGGGCTTCAAAACTCTGCTTAAGAAACCCTTGTGTGACCTCACTGAGACTGCATCCATGTTTTAAACATATGCTTTCAATCTCATTCAATCTGTATTCGTATAGCACCAATACATAACACATTTTATCTCAAGACACTTCACACAAGAGCAGGTCTAGACCTCTCTCTTCAGTCTTAAAGCTGTGAATACGATGCTAAATGATGGCACTACACTCCTGCAGCTGAAAATGCACGGTCATGGTTGTAAGTTCTTCCGCCACGGACAACACAGACGCTGGGTGGTAGCAGCTGAATATTTGATAAGAAAATACAAAATAAATATCTGAGCAAAACCACAATAAATTCAATGTCAAGAAAATTAACAGGTGGGGTGCAGATGTCCAAGAGGTTAGGTCGTGCCCCATGTATCCAGGCTGAAGCCCTCCAAGCAGAGGGCCCAGGTTCAAGTCCGACCTGTCGCATGTCACTACCCACTGTCTCCCGATTTCCTACTCTATTCACTGTCCTATCAATTAAAGGCAAAAAACCGCATGCCGCTGAAACAATTACTTCGACCTCAAAGTCGAGCCACACACACATTTGAATCCAACAATGTCCTTAAAGATCAATGACTTTTAAGTTGAAAAGCCTTTGACAGCCAATCCCCCCAATATGGATCAAAAGTGTCGTAGCGTAAATGGCCATGAGTCATGCATGACCGGCATGATGGCCACATGCCACACAAGATAGTCAAAGCATGTGCCTGCTCTGGATTTTCATTTCAATGCAGCCCGCTCTGAAAGGGTCGCGATAGGAATCTCTCAGCTCTATATGGAGCAGGCAATGTGTCATTGTAATTATAGCATTTAGCACTCACACCGAACACACAAAGGCGCAAAACTGCAAGACAAAAAGAGCAGCCAGAGAGTTGTAGGCTTGGCATTGAGCAGAGAGAACAAGGCTCCTTTAACCCACTGCAGACAGACAGAAAACTCATGAGGTCCAGTAAAGCTTCATACTGGTCAGATGGACGGCAGTAAAAGATCTCTGAATGGTGTTGATGAAGCCTCATAAATTCCCCAGGCAATAACGGGGCCTCCCATTAGAATGGGATACTCAGCAACGAAGTTATTTGGTGCCGTGCTGCATTTTAAACTCTGACAGCCTCATTCATTGGAGGTTATGTAGATACTTTTCTTTACGATCCATCCGTTCCAATTCACAAAGGCACACACAAGACGCTAACAAGCACTTGTACACTACCCACATATACATGCAGACACATGCATGCAGCAAAGATTGAAAGTTATGGCCAATAACATTGAGCAACCGCAAAATTGAGCTTAACATCCAAGTGCAGCAAGTTCGCTGCCCATCATTTAAAACACTAGGCTCTAAATCATCCAGATGGAGCAGGGGCAGACAGCTATATGAGGCAGTGATAAAACTGGTGGGACAGTTGTTGGATGACAATGAATTAGATCAAATTCCTTTCAGTGTGCATCTCTAATGCATAGAGAAGCATATACATGCCTCATAGCTGCTAAGTGTTGCCCTCAAATCCAATAAGCGTTGAGCAGCTACATTGATGTACAGTAGACAGTGGTGATTTTGGAGTCTGTTGGGGACCAAGGCAAAAAAATTCACAGTGGGCCCCTCAAACAGTGTTCGTCCCCATTATATTATAAATGATCTGACACCAACCATTTTTTGGTTTTTAGCGGAAGTTATGTTATTAAAGTGTCCCTCCCCCATATTTAGGGCCAGACAAGCATCATTCAGTAATTTACTACTATATGAATGAGTACTGTAAGATGGGGCCACTTTAGGGAGGTTTCGTACTGTCATTGCAAACTTTGCACATTTTGAGCCACTGCTGTGGTTTAAAGTTTATCAGCCCTTAGGGGCCCCCGGCTGACCTGGGGCCCAAAGCAGTTGCCTGCCTTGCTTGTTGACAAGCAGCGCCTCTGACGGTAGATGCAGCTTTCCTTGTGGTTGTTAGCACAGCATTAGCCTCACTGGGCTGCTTTTAGCCTCCTGATCTGTGTACTTAAACTTCTATTGATATTATTCATATTAGAGTTGTGTCATTTTCTACAAAATAGTAGCCTAAACAGAAATATTTTAAATAGTGGTTGCAACTAGCAACTTCTTTTAAAGCTACAAAGAAGAACAGTGCTAAGCTAACAGAGTGTAAGCTAACATAATGTTAGCTTATTAGTCTATTCTACTCATCATAACTGAATATAATCTGACAGAAAAAAAATCACAAAATATCGTTCTGGGTTTGAGCTTTGTTGGCATTATCAGGATCATTTCAGAGAGCTTTACATTTTTCTTTTTCTTTTGCAGTGACAAATCTGTCTCTCCGTCCACACAACGCTTGTCCTCGACCTCTTAAAGGACACCCTGCAATGAATACTCAAATGATTTATTTACAGCTCTGAAAGACGCATACACAACTGCTGATTATGACATCACTTCGCTTTTGAATAATTGAGCTGAACTTAAAGACAAAAGAACATCCTTAGAAACATAGCGTCCGGCCTGAAGGGCTAATGATACTGTGATTAGTAAACCTAATTAGTTAGCTACTTTCCCTGCTTTTGCATGTCCTGTATCACTATTCATGTACATGGAATAAAGACAGGGTGATTAGGAGAACAAAGAGGAATTCTGTAATCTGCTCTCAATGGAGTGTCTGCCGTGGCCCATCAGAAGATAGTGAGCCCAGACTGATAGCAAAGGAGACTGTCGGGCTGGAAGTGTTCATGTAGCAGGGGGAAGAAGTGGAATCCAGAAGGGACAAAGGAGAGGAGCCGAGGGAAGATAAGACGTTACAGACTCGAATGAATATCCATCGCAAAGGCTATGCTGCATTATGCATGCATGGCAACAGAACAAAGAAACATACAGTGTATTGTATATGCATGCAGTACACAAGCTTCAAACAATCCATTTAGAATGAATATCTATAATGTCAGATATGATACCATTTCTGCACAACCTTCCTTTTTATGTTTTCTGTGCAGCAAAAAGCTGTTCACCACAATCTAAGGAAAATAATTTTATACCTGCCATGAGCAAAAATGCCTCATGTGCATAATCTAAATCAAGGGTCCCCAAACCTTTAAAAAAAGAGAATAGTACGGAAAAGTAATACTGTATATTTGATTATACTGATTATAACTTCTACCTCTCAGGGACACTGCGTCTGGTCCTGGACTTAATTCCCTCTGAACAGCTGTGAACTCCTCCATTATTTATCATTCCAACTCTGCAAACTGACTCTAAACCAGTCAGCAATTTGTTCAATCACCCATGTGTGCAATTGTGATACTAAAGTGGATAACATTACCTTTCATTGAGCCAATTGTGCAGTACAATGCATGTGCAATATCTCTACTGTTCAATCCTGCACATTAATATTCCCTGTGCTTTTTACATAGCTTATTTAAAAAAAAAAATGTATTACCCTGGGATGAACCAAGTATTTCAGATTTTTTTTAAACTTTCCCATTTCCATTCTTCCACCAAGACCTCCTCATACACAGAAAAATGTGAAAAGTTCAAGTTTAAAGTTATCTGTTTCAAAAGTTTAATTTTACTTCAAAATAAAAGTTACAGTCGACCATTTCTCAAACAGACATATTGATGGACTACAGAGAGATATATGTCTGAGTGTATGTGTGTGTGTAAAGTCTGCACAAGACCGCAGTTAGTGTAGCCCCCTGTTGGCCTGACCCTCAGAGCCTGCATGAAACCCCTCACCCCGCCCTCGAAACAGTGCTGCTGCACTGGAGGTTCAGAGCTGTAAATCACACAAACACACTCACACACACACAATCACACACACACACACACACACACGCACAGACGCACACACACACACACACACACAATCACACAGAAAGTCTGGATAATGTTCACACTGCCACCACTCACACAGGCTTTACCGTAGCCCCACTCAGCATTGTGAATTTTTGACGACACCCCCCTCCCCTCTCTCACACCGCTCGGCCTCTTTGTGCTCTCTTGCTTTCTCCTTCTATTTCTCCCCTTCACAATCAAAGGCCATATGGCAAACATATTCCTACGCTTCATTGGCTTTTATGGCTGTTGTTTAAAGAACGGGCCCCGGCGTGGTTGAGGGGTGTTCCGGTGGGGCCGGTTTGAAGGGCAGAATAATATAGTCTGCCCCTCAGTCCATTAGAGAGCCTTTATTTCTATTAGTCCAGTCAGTGGGCTCTTTGGGACCATTGGAACGCCCCTGGTTAATTAAGAAAGAAAAACATGAGCACATTAAGTGTTTTAAAGCAAAGCAGACTGACACTGCTGCTGATTTCTTCGCACTCGTCTCTTGCTCCATTTGATCCTTCTGCAGCTAATCATGCTTCACCGCAAGATTCAGCAGTCATATCATTTCGGTGGCCAAACAAAAAGTGATTTCATTCTGCTTGAAGTGTCTTAATCAAACATGAAAGTGACTTTGCATAAAGGTAATTTACGCTACATCAAAACTTAATGGTCCACAGTATTTGGCCAGAGTGCCACCGCGGCTGAAACCCACTGGAGGCGTTAACACGAGCATATTTGCTGCAGTGTTTTCCCTCACTGGCAGGGAGCAATAATTCAGCAACATTTAGAAACCATAACCTGCTGCTAAATGCTTTCCACTGATCCAGAACAGAACCTCTGCTGACGACTGATGTGTCAACTTTCTCCCAAACGAGCTGCCACAACATTAGAGGAAAGCTAAACGCAATAATAAAGAACTAAATCTTCAAGGCGTTTCATGCCTGTTTGGCTCTTAATGCAAGCTGGAGTTTAGAGTTCACCCCTCTCTCCTTTCTTCCTTTCTTTCTTTCCTCTGTGGCTTTTTTTACAGCATGCTGTAAGTCACTCGGACAGCGTCCTGCACCCCACCGATGACCTGCATCTGGACAGCATCTGGGGGTCACCGAAGTAACCCGGACAAGTGCTAAACCATCTGGAAACTTCCTCCTTCACCTTGAGGGGTCACTGTGAGAAGGATTGGTGAAGAAGAGTGATACAATGGGGGAAGAATATGGTGGATTGAAGGAAAGGGCAGAAAGTGATTAGAAGAAGTAAGTAAGTTTTGGAGAGCATGTTTGAACTGTTAACCCTTAACGATGATTAAAATACAGCAGATTCAGCTGTTTAAAAGACTTACATTTAAATAAAACTACATTCTATATCTTGCTACTACAATGGCCACAGTGGTATTACTTTTCACACAGGTGCTGCTTGTCAACAGGCAAGGCAGGCAACTGCTTGGGGCCCCTGACCAGTAGGGGGCCACGCGAGGACTGACAAACTTCAAACGATAGCAGTGGCTCAGAATGTGCAAATAATACAATGACAGTAGGAAACCTCGGCCCCATCTGACAGTACCCAATATTGCTGCGCTGCTACGCGTTCCAAAAGTCCAGTGGAAACCTTAGTTGGTCACTTAAAGGCAGAGTTGGTGTCAGATTATTTTTTTAACATAATGGCAATGGATGCTATATTTGGAGGGGCCCCATCTCCTTGCTCAAAACGTAACAGAGGAATCTCTGAGACTGTCAGGGAATCTCCACTCGGCTGTCTGTCAAGCTAGCCTCTACACCTTCACCAGCCACGTTACAACAACAGCTAAAACAGTCACTCAGAACGTAACAGAAAATAATAGGAAAAAATATGCTAAACTGAAAGAAAGCAATATGTGTTATAGTGAGCAAAATCATGGCGTATATGGTTAAAAATTAATTAATTAATTAAATTAATTTACAAGAGAAGCATTCTCCTTTTATTTTGTTTTGGGGGGCTATATTCCTATTTGTTATAGCTTATGCAACATTCATTCATTATCTATACTGCTTGTCCCGTTTGGGGGGGTGCGGGAGCCAGTCCCAGCTGTCATTGGACAAGAGGCTGGGTACACCCTGAATATACGCTGATTGATTTAGTGTTTGACAACAGGGATGCATATTTTTGGAAACAGAAGCAGAATCTGACATGAATAAAAATGATTATGGTCGTTGTAACTGCTTGTCAAGGTAGAAACATTTGAATCTCTTGTGTTGTGTGTAAAATATTGTCTTGCAATACAAATTACACACTTTAAGAAATAATCAGGGTCCCACATGAGTTATATTTCACTTCAGTTATTCCTATTTCAAATTTCAGAACTGCCATTAAGACTGCCTTGGTAGTTCCTGTTTGAAATACTCTTCCGCCTCTTATCAACAAGCTCTTCAAAAATGAGAGGCCCTCTGTTGAGAAATCCTCCAGTGCTCTGTTCTACTACTGGAAACTGGAAATGATTAGATGTTAATAGGTACGACTCCCAAGGGGCAACCATTCCAAAAACATCCTCCTCTTCCTCTTGAAGTCCTCCTGTTTGGTCTGCCTCTCAGGAGCAGTTGAAAGGGTCTTTCTGTCTTCAGATATTCAAACAGCTTCTAGTGAAGGGTGAAGAGTCAAGAGAAACATTCCTCACCAAAGAGAAAACAAGTGTCCTAGAAGGAACATGATACCGTCTTAGCCAGCGAGTGCAGTGCCCTATGTGAAAAGAGAAGAGGAGGATAAAATCGCATAGACAAAAGAAGGAGAAAAGGGAAGAGGGAGCTCTGGACCCGAGACTACTTGAAACACTTAAAGGAGTTCTCAGAGGAGCCCTGGGGTGCACTCGGCACTCGGGATGCTACAACAGGAAGTAAACAAGTCTGTGTGAAAACAGCGTGAAATGTTTAAGACATAAAGGATGGATTGAAGAAAAAAGGGGGGATGTAACCAGGCTAAAAAGGGGTGGGGGATTTCAGGAAGTTTGGCAGCGTAACATCGGGGAGGATGGGAAGCAAAGGACAGGCAGGAATGAGAGAGATGACGGAGTGATGATAGATAACAGATCACTGAGTCGTTAGTCTCAGGTGCAGCTTGCAGGACACACCAGCATGTTGTATCCAGAGCTAATTGCACCATGGGAAGTGCAGTCACTGGAGGCTATTGTTCCATGGCAATGGTAATTAAAGAAATCATTAAGATCCAGACGGACGAAAAGATGGCATTAGACAGCAAATATTAGCTCATTGCTCAAAGTCAGAGAGGACGATTACGATAGAAATGGAAAACTGAACGTTTGACTTTTCTAACCTTGAATTTCATGTGATAAAAATGAAATGACTCTTAATGAGAACAAACCAATCTACTAGAGCAGTATATTTTATGAACATTATAATAACCATAAAATAACAGTTGTGGGGTTTGAAACAGACTCTATTCTGAATGGACTGTGTTAGCATTTTTGCTAACAACATTTCCATGTTGTTTATATGTGATTTGGGTTTTTAGTTGAGATAAGAAACCTCCCTTCAGCCCATATATTATTTTAATTTTAATTTTTTATACTTTATTAATCCCTGAGGGAAATTCTGGTTTTACACTCTGTTATTAAGAGACAGGCTTCTGACAAACACTGGCCCAAATCACGCTCATGCACAAACAGGAGCCGTGGACATGCATTAGTGGAGAGATGTCAGAGTGGGGCTGCTACACACTTCTTCGCAGGGAGCGCACCAGAGCGGTTGGGGGTTATGTGCCTTGCTCAAGGGCAAAAAGAGGTTTTAACACAACACAACATTGAGTCAGGCCCAAAGACACATACAGAACATATTCATAATGGAAAACACTACTCCAGGTTGGTTAACCTCTGGGCCTTCACTGCTAACAGGGAGGGAAATAGAATCAATATGGAGCGATCATTCCTTCTCAAGAAATCAGACGGAGACAGCCAGATCCAACTTGTACCATACTTGATGTATTGCATGCTTCTGGCAACACGTATGCTATTGCCTGCTTGGATCACAACATTGTAGCCGTCTTAAAAGAGATAAGGGAGAATCTTAGAAATGTAACTATTATTGATAAGCCCTCGATACGATCAGAGGAAATCATTACTGACAGAATCAGGGAGTGTTGATGCGGCTCATGTTCTTCAGTCGTGTGGAATCAATAGCAGCTCTTGGTTCATCCACTATTGAGCTAATGCTAAATGCGATGGGACTGTGGGAAGTGCTTCTCATTAACAGAAACTAGCTTTTAATGATGTCCAGTCTCATTAAGACTGATGATAAGAATTGATCCATCTGCCGCCCATTGACTGCCTACTGTGTGACCTTTTGGACTCGGAGTTACTGTGGTTAAACTGTAAGCCTGCCAGAGAGGTTTTATGGAGGGTCTGACGCTCTGCATCTGTCAGTGCGAGCCCACACAGGAAGATGGTGAAGGTGGAAAATGAGGTAGGAAGAATGATAATAACGAGAATGTGAAATCTGGGCGATGATGGGGGTGAAATGGGATTTTGCTGATGTTGCACTCTTCGCCCTCATTCCACCCTCGGGCACTGTCTCCCAGCTGAGCCCACGGGTGCTGTCTATACCGTACTAGACGTTGTTCCCTCCTCCCTGGTGACCCATCATAGCCTGCAGGCAGTAGTGACAAATGAGTGACAGAGCTAGAACCTTGTTGCCCGTGTTCAGGGACCCCGTAAAGGTGCTCTGTGGTCATTATAAAAGACCATGGGGCACTGCAAGGGAAAAACCCCAAATGACCTCGCCTCTGTGCCCTCAGCTCACCTCTTTATATGCTAATGATGCTATGAAACTGTCTGATGTGCTAATTTGTAACAGCTTGGCCAATGAGTTGGGAGCTCCTTGGTTGCCATGGTGCCACTCAGCAGGAGAGCTCTGGTACCAGGGTGAGTTTTAAAGGTGGCAGGTGGACAGCAGGATCCTGTCCTGTCAACTCAGCTCCATCAGCTGGTTGTGAGCACCAGCTGTGTCCAACGTCCAAATGTCATGACCCCGAGATAACCACCACAGAGAGGACACTTTACCTCGTTTAGATCTGCATTATTCCCCACTTTGGTGTAAAATGACCATTGTCTGAGGTCAAATAAGGAGAAATTTGTCAAACAAGGTAGAACTTAATTATCAGAGGACAGCACAGCAGGCTCCCCAATGACCTATTTAGAAGCTAATTGCCATTAAGCTTGATTAGAAACTGCATTAAAACTGACCACGGCTTAGGTAACACATACATTCATTAGTCTAAGTCTTTACAGACATGCCCACTGAGGATTCAGAGTCATAAAGAAATGTAAATACCCTTTTTGATATCACTGAATATTAGAGTACAAGCAAGAGAATTTGGGGAAAATGTTTTTTTTTACATCTACACATTTGTCGATACTCTAAATGTGCCATTAGGTGGCGATACAATCTTGACATGTTCAATGCTTACATTAACATATTTGTTCCTTTAAGCTCAGGATTTGTTTTCTATGGGATAAAGAATTATGTATAAAAAGGTACCATTTCCCGTACATACAACCATATGAATTTAACATTTGCCGCTTTTTGACCATTACACTAAACCCTACGCCTTTACACTCGTATGATCACATGTTAAATATATGTAACACATTTGTTTGTACAAGTTTGGTGTTGGATCACTTCATGTGTTCATATGTGGAAAAAAGTTAAACTTTTTTTCTTCTTTTTTTTAAGGAGAGTGATGTTACATACTGGAAGCTTGAGAGCAGAATCATCTGTACAAATATAAATGATGGCAATAAAGTATAGACCAATAGAATGTAAAAGCCAGGTCAAGTTTTATTGGGAAGCAAGTCTTTGTGGCTAGGATGACACGTTTACATTTTGACCCACTATAAATGCAATCTTCTGAGTCTTTTCTTATCATTTTAGCCCATATGATATTTTGTTTCCTCAGCATTTAAATACATAATGTGTTAATGCCCCATCTATCCAAGAGGAGCATCATACAGCTGTTTTTGAGTTTAGAGTTACACAAGTGAAATGCTAATTACAGTTTTTTTCTGTGGAGAACTCCAGTAAATCACTTGGGGACATTTGGGCCATTTGGATGATAATGTGAGTAGGCAGAATGAAGAGGCTATCCCCCACACTGAAAGACCACAAGTGCCCTAATCCACAACAATCACCTCAAAATGAACCAACTTTCCACTGGAGACAGTGGCTTGACAATGGGACTCAGCTTCCTTTCAAAGTACCGTCAAATCATTCATTCTGTCATTAATGAGCTGCTGTAAAAACACATTGTCTTTGCCAGTGGGAATGAGGAGGAACAAGGGGTGAGGGGAAGGGAGGTTTTCATTCACAGGAAACTTTCACTGTAAAGAAGCCTCTTCACAACAGATTCCTCCCTACTCCGCCTCCTCTTCAGCTCCATACTTCCACCTAAGCCTGGGTTCCAATTAGGCCATGCAAGTCAGTAAGAAGGGAGAGAATTGGGCTTTTTGGCTATTAAAGGATGAGAAAGTGGACTTTAAAGGGGCAAAGAGACAATGGCATTAGTCATCCCCTCATTTTAAGGCCTATGCAGACCGTTGCAAACTAAAAAAAGGATAATGGCAGATTGATGAGGACACATTTACTGATTTTTTAACCAATGTTGAACAATTTTTTTACTTTTTCGCCTTGTTTTCTGCACTCCTTGAGCAAAGACGAGAAAGGGCCTCCAGACTTTGTGAGCCACATTAGCTACTTAAGCTTAACTTTGTTCAGCAACTCACAAACCCCCTTTGTATGTAAAAAAATTTGGCACTTCACCAGCAATTACACATAAAAGTGAGTGTTTCTCGTTGATTGCCGTTCAAGTGAAAGCTACATAAATTCAAGCGAACATAAAAAAGGCGTGTTTGATAGGTGATGGATTGTGTTTGCCTGTCATTTTTACCCCAACCCAAAGGCAGACTAACATTAAGGGACCTTGCTTGTTGAATGGGACTAGAGCCCCATCAATCTTTGCTTTGGCTTCTAAAGAAATAGTCTGTCAAAATACTCCAAACTTGGCACGGCCAACGAACAGCACAAACAGTCTGCACTTATCAGAAATTAAAGGGCATAGCTGTCGACGTCATGGAATGTCAGTGCCCTACGGTTGATGGGGGCAGGAAAAGCTAAATGAGGATCATTAACTGGAAATAAAACTCCTGCAAGTAGGTACATGCCTTACAAAGGGGCATTTCAATGGGGCTGGTTGTGTGGTATGTTAGTTTAAGTTTCAGGATAGATGATAACAGCTTAAAAAAGTGCTTGGCTGATGTGTTATGAGAGAACTACCAAAATACCCTCAATTATTAATTCCTAACCATACCAAAAATGTCCAACAATCCCAACTACCTCATGTCATTCATGATGTATATTTGCCAAATTAGGTCCCAATTAGAAGTAATGGGCCTTGCAGTGTAAAATTTATTACCATGAGGATTTGATTAAGTGCACTGAAGGCTGCAGACTGATTGTTATTTCTGAGGTGTAATGCTTCAATACCACTCAGTGTTTTAAATCATTACAGGAACACTTAACAATTGGCTTCATGGTTAGGATATTTGGAAAAATCCCAACTATTACAGGTCTAAAGAGGAAAAAAGAAAACAAAACTCTCACAGAGTAGTGGACTTTTGCTTGAGTTTTCTGCCTGTTAACACTGACCAAGTACTTGCTCTTAGGTGGATTAGTGCTGGATCTCTAAATTATATTTTAAAGAGTACAATCTAGGGTCGTCACAATACCAGAATTTTGAACTACGACACAATGGAGAGGTCAAATTGCTCAGGCAACACTTGTAGTAAAAAGACCAACTTTTCTTAAACAAATTAGACCTACGCGTTTCGGCTCGTGGCCTTCATCAGGGTCAAACTACGACACAATACTAGACAAAATCAAATAATAGCGAAACCACTTTCAATACCACTGCAACAAATAAGTCCCACGCATCCAATATTGGGTCATTTATTGTTTTTGATTACTGATTGCAAGCAAAAACTTGCACACTGTCTAGAATGTACAAACAAATTACAAGACAGTGTCACCCCTTCTGCTCTCTGTCTGTTTGTAAGAGACATAAATATAACTTTCTGTTTTGTTTTGTTCTGTTTTTGACAACTTTTGAATTTGAATGGATCGCCACTGCGTTCTCAGTCGCTCATGGCAACTTTAGGGTAAAGCTTTAGCACTTATTGATACTACTACTTGTTTTTTTTTTATTAAAAAAAGATTGATTGAAACTTGGAAAGGCACTTCATGACAAATCGACTTCATCTTTAGTTCAAAACAACTTCAGGATACTTTTATGCCAGTCTTTCAAGGAAAGCATTTTTTAACCAGGACTATAATGGGACTGATCTAATGGGTATGCTGATATTTGTTAAATACCCTGTTTTGAACCTTTCTGGAGGCGGGCAGAGTGGTGTGATCTACTCCCAGAGTTCAGCTGTGTTTGCTGTCCACAGTTCACAGGTTAAAAATTGGTGTCCACCCCATCTCCTCCCACTCGCACACTCACTTTTTCTTCCTTTTGTCCCTACAACCCAAAGCAGAATCAAAGAGAGCACTGAAAAGACCTGGAGCGCCAGCACACCTCATTGCACATGAAAAACTGATAGGTTTTTTTGAGCCTTCAGAGGTAAGCCTCCAAACTTTGGGTTTCTCATTGTCCCGGTGCACTTTGACACAAGGCAACAATGGAAGCCCTATCTTCAGCTATAACACAAGCTCAGAAGAAGGGGCTGAAAACCATTCAACCTGTCATTAACCCTTCTGGAAACCAGAGAATGGGGTAGCTCCACCAAAACACCCTGCCCCATACACCTCATACGCCAACCCTTTCGAAAAACACCAACTACCCTCCAGCGGTACAGCCCCCTTTTGTCCTATTGTGCTGTGAGTGATGGATTCTGGCGTATGGGATGAAAATGAGGGCCGCAGAGAGTTTCATCGGCTTGATTGGCAACTTTGGATGCCCAAACTGTCAAGAGAGAAGACAGGAATAACTATAGTACACCTAAATGGGCTGGTCCCAAAAGGAGAAAGGGCAAGGGGCACAGTGCTGACACAAAATCATAATGATAAAGAAAGAAGTCTCTGTAGAGAAACCCTTATGTGCAGCTAGGCCTTTTCTCTTGTGGGTTAACTTGATCTCGTGTGAATGCTGATGGAGGATCATGCAGATATTTTGTGGGCGTAGAGAAGGCTGACAGTGTTTTACAGAGGCCCTCCTGTGAAGCACAGGGGCATTATAAATGCTAAATACCAAGCCGGGCCCAGATGATCACCATAGCCTGCGGCAATCAATAAGTGAATGGAGACCAGGTGGTGATGGTGCCATTCAGAAAGAAAGGAGGAGGACCCGGGTTTTACCAAGTTGGACAAGAGTGAATACACAATGGAGGTTAAGACTAGGAGATCATAAAAGTGATTGGACGCTCTTGCACACATCAGCGGCAAAGCTTTGATTAAGCACAAGCAGGAACGGAAGAGGATCAATACATGTGTGTTGGATCTCAATGCCTTGGGGCTGGACATACGTACAGGCGTGACGAAACAACATTGACAAATGTTGTGGGTATTGCTCTAAGATCCTTGCATCTACCAACAGTTTTCAGATTCTTTTAATCCGTATCATGTGTTTTTATGTCTAGTTTGAATAATTATATATCAGCCATTTTTAGACTTTCCATAAACTCAGAAAATCCCTTCATTGATACTTTTGGCTAATGTGCTTCATCCAAGATTCAACATGTCATTAAACTTGTTTTTACATCGGCAGAACGAAACGTAAACTGAAGGCAAGATTGGCTGAACACAAGCATGCCATTAGAACTGGAAACCCTCAATATCCAATGGCCTTATATTTTAAAGATCCTCATCATGGCAGCTGTAACTCTTTAAAAATTGCAGGTATTGATCGTATACCAAGTTCAATCAGAGGTGGAGACAGACTAAAAAAGCTCCTACAAAGAGAGTCCTTTTGGATTTATACATTGAAAGCTATGCAATATCCAGGTCTAAATGGGGAACTGGACTTTTCTCCTTTCCTCTAGGTGTCTTGGTTTAGTTTTTCAGCAACTTGCTTGTATATTTAGTCACTTTAAAATATTGTAATTCTCATCTGCCTTGGTGTCATGTATACATCTTGATGTTTAACTTTCTTTCTTTAAATGTGTAACCCTTTTTTGCTAAGCCATGTGACAGCTACTGATCATGTGACTGGCTGTAAACCTTTAAAGGAAGTAGCTTGGCGGCCATTTTGAATCTGCCCTGATGAAGGCCTATATGGCTGAAACATGTTGGCATGGTTTTATGAACCTTTAGCCCAGATGAATTAAAGGCTTTTTATACTTAACCCTCTGAGTGCCTCAGACTTTTTCAAAAGCTTCTAAGTTGGATCCCCGCACTGACGAGCACCAGAAGGACGAAATACCAGAATATTTTTCAACACCCATGCAGCACTCCATGCATCTGCTTTTCGACTATGTCATTAAACATGTTAGTTAGTCCACCTTAAGTATCTGAAAGTATCTGTTTGCAGTGTATCCAAAAGTATAGGCAGGGATTGTGGAATTTGAATTTAAACAAAGTATAAAAAAGCCAACCAAATGTGTTTAAAAAGAGTTATTACATAGTCTTCCTTTTTTTAGTACCGTCTATTATAATGAAGCCATGCAGTGTGCATCCTCTTTGTTACCATTGTATTCTCTTAAAGCAAGTTATATGATTATTGTAAGTTGCACTACCACAGTAATAATATATACCAGCTAAAAGCAAAAGCCTTCTACTTGTCCCTTTCTTTTCCCATATTCAGAGAGATCTTGGTATCTGATCTACATCACATCATTTCCAAACAGTGGCCAGAAGTAAGCACTCGTTGATGTAGGAAGTTTGACTCATATTCCAACAAGTTTATGACATTTCTTAACCAACAACAATCATGGTCCACCTGTACTCAATATGGTTTTGTTCTTTTAACTACTGAAATATATTCCACCTGTTCTTTGGAAGAGCTAATGCATTAATGACTCTGCTTTGCACAGTCTGATCCCAGCTGCTTTGCCATGTCTAATGTGATCCAGGTACGGGTTTAGCCTTCACTTAGCTCTAATCCTTGCGCACTTGATACTTTCTTATGTGTGACTGTAATGCAAACATGGTGCCGAGGCTTGCAGAGCTGCTTAATGTGATTGCAAAAAAAAGAGGGGGAGGCAAACATAAAACGATAAGCTTTGCCTGTAAAACCGTTGCCCATTAATATGGATCAGGTGGAATCTCTTTTCTTCTCACTCAAGGGATCTGCATCCCATGAAAGAGGGGAGTGTAAGAGGATTTAAGTTCTGTGCTGATCGAGCAACAATATGAAACAATAAACCCAAATGTTTCTTATTCACCGTTTTGGTTTTAATGTGTTTTTACGTATGGTAGTGCATGTAAAGCGCTGCCATATGTTAGGCTGCCTTGTTCTAGTAAATCAAATGATAAATCACCAATCCAGAACAGCTGCTATGCGCTATGGCCACAACTCATATGGATTGATTTAGGAAAAAAAAACGCTATGATAGGCACAAAAAAAAAAAAGAAACACATTGACAGAATGTAAAAAGCACGAACTAAAACACAAACACAAGACACCCTAATCATATGCAACTATTTAATCAAATTAAATTGTCTTAAATCAAATGACTTAAACATACAATATTTAGATTTTCATGACGTTTACATTAAAATATCTAAATTCATTAAAAATGGACTAAGCCTATGTTATATTTTTACTGTTAAGTACTTACATTACCTCATACAGTTTTCAAAGCCAGAGAAATCCATAATTTTATAGTAGTAACGGGATGTGTCTTGTCGCGGCGGCCATTACAGACAGAATGTTTATCGTTGTCGTGGAAACACCAGATGTTAAGTCAAAGACCGCTACACAAGGAAGCAGGAATTGCTACTGAAAGCTGCCGTACTGTTGCTGTATGTGCTGCTTTGATAAAAACGTAATGTAAATTATACTTGGATTCATCGTCGGTAAACATCTTCTCTTTCTCAGGTTTCTTTCGCCCGCTCGTTTTCCCTATAACGCAGAGTTAAGTTTTCGGGGGAGGGAGTAGCAGAGAGAACCACTCCCATGTTTCCCTGCCAGCCTCGACATCATCTTTTGTTATTGTAGTATTGAATCTACATATTGTATCTTTAAGCTAGTCATTCTTTGCAAGTTGTAATGAAGCCATCTGTAAATGTGTGAATTACAGCATGTGTGCAGAGAATAAGCTTCGCTCTCTTTCATGTTTTAACTATTCAGTTTTAATTTAGGACATTTGCACATTTCATTTGCAATATTACCCCATATTGATATCCCCTCATGGGTTTTAATGAACTCTACATGAATAATCAGTATCATTTTCATCTACTGACTGTTAATCATATTTTGCTGCTTTGGCTTTAATTGCCATGTTGTAAGCCAGTGTTCACTAGTCAATGTGATTAATCAGCATTTTTTTCAAAAATGACTTGGACTCTCACAGTGGGGGGTTAGGAGAGTCGCAGTAGCAGTAAAATCTGAACAGAAGAATTTGTACTGATTGTGTGCTAATAACTAAGAAATCAAATAGCTAATCTG
The DNA here is from genome assembly GCA_020745685.1 of Tautogolabrus adspersus. Classification (NCBI taxonomy): domain Eukaryota; kingdom Metazoa; phylum Chordata; class Actinopteri; order Labriformes; family Labridae; genus Tautogolabrus; species Tautogolabrus adspersus. The sequence continues at coordinate 19,555,749 of CM036554.1, forward strand.
ACTCTTAGTTTGTCTAGAGTTTTTTTGAGGCAGTGTGAAAGTCTCTAATCAAATCTTTTTCTGTGCTGACGTCTTCTAACTCATGATTAATGGCCACTATTTCTTTTACAACCCTGACCCTTTGCAATGCTAGACATTTGTACCGTAGTTTTTCCTTGTTTGCAGTTAATTTGGCGTCCATTTTTTGTCTACCCCTTGTGTTGGAGTTGGTTTGGTCAAACCACTATATAAGTTCCCCTTTTGTCTCATTGTGTTAAGTCTGTTTTTTTGAGTTCATACCTTAGTTTTCATCTTGTTGATTTAAAGTCATATTCAGTTTGTCACAGGGCAACCCCGTGCCCTCGAAAGTAATACACACACATGCATGTGCTAATGTTAAAACAGACACTCTTGTAGTAACATCTAGCAGGCTGAGAGGCCTGTGTTAATGTTAGCTTAGCATGACTAGCAAGGAGTACTTTGTGTGAATAACTTCTGATAAATCTTAAGAATAACTCATTGACAAATGACTTCAAACATTGTATTTTCAACCAAAAGAAAACACACATTGACTATTTTTACATTAAAACATGTTATTCATTGTTACACATCAAATATATCTTGTTAGTCACCTGTTGCTCCACAGCCTTGCCTGCACTCCTCTTTCTCAACCAGGAAGTGTCAACCAGAGCTGAAGCCTGCCTTGGGTTTATATGGGGGTGTGTCAAGTGGAAGGTGCCATGTTTGGTAGAAGTGGAGGGGTGTTTAGGTTGTTGAGATTAAAAATGTTATTTAAAAGGCTGTTTAAGTATTTACTTAACTGAAATGTATTTTGATATGCTTTTATCCTTATTGCAGATAGTATGTGTTGTTTGTAGAACAGCTAATACTCACCTGAGAGTAAATTGATTTCCAACCCCTTTTGGTAGGTGCCAGCTCCTATATAAGAGGAGGCTTGAGGGCTTCTTAGGTAGTTGGAGGTTGGAGTTGGAGTGGCACAGTGCTGGAGAGTTTCAACAACTTATCAAAGAGTGTACAGAGCTGCAAGGGGCCCAGACTGGCATTGTTTAGAGCTCAGTCTCTTCTTTTGTTTGGCACTTTTTGCATTATGTTATTTTTTCTTGCAAGTATTATTTTTCATTTTTAAATTTTCTCCAGGCCTACACTGTACATATTGCTGCACTTTATTTATTTCACTGTAAATTAATTTACTGCATTTTTTAATTGTACCTTATTTTTGGGCCTAAGCCACTAGGCCATCCTTACTAAGTTGACCTCTTTTATAGGCCTAGTTCTTATCATTTCGTTTGTAAACCTTGTTTTCTATTTTTAGGTAAAATAAAATCTATGTTACGTGCCTTACTGCTAACAATTGGTGGCAGTGGTGAGATCATTCAGTGAAAGACACTGGATTTTTTTTTGTCTTCAACTTCTTGATTTTTTTTTTTCTATGACTGCAACAATAAAAAACCTGCCTAAGGGGCCCATGACTTTGAACTCATCACAGAGTGCGGCTCTGCCTCCATGGTGGCGTATGTATCCGTGTTTTAAAACATACTACAGCTGTGATCGATACAGAGGAATGGGACTCAAATAATGATGACATATCTGTTTCACAGCCCAGACCAAAGCAGCATGAAGATGATTACACTGACCAAACAAGACTACTGTCAGGTATTTGTACAAATCCTTTTAAAGAACTGTGATATGTGATTTTCACGATGCTGTTCTGAACTCAACATAAAGCTTTATGATTTTTCAGATCAACTCACTGCAAATACGATTCCTGCCCTCGATAACTGTATGTTACTCTCTGGATGTGTCTTCAGTATCCTGTCTCGACCCAAAGAAGACGCATCATGGCGGGAAAAGTGGAAGGAACAAAGCAGGGCCCAGTGTAGTGTATTACTTACAGCGCCACCTGTTGTGTAGTGAATACCCAGGAAAGGTAAGCCAGTGATGAAGACAATGGAGCTTCTGGGACTGTAGGAAGCACTGAGGGTGAAGGTAAGGAGCCAACTCTGTCAGACCTGATGTCCATTCTCCAAGCCCACATGGGTCAGCAAGAGGCCCGGTAGGCTAAGCATAATGAGCTAACTGCAAGGCAAGAACAGCGCTTTAAAGCACTTCAACAGGGCCGCCTCTCCCTATACGCGGAACACGCGCTTGCGTAGGGCCTCATAATTAAGGAGGGGCCTCATGTTTGCGTTTTTTTGTCTTTTTCTTATGCACGCAGACAGCGCAGCACAAATGTCCATAATGTATCAGCTGGAGGAGAGAGAGGAGACCTATGCTGTCTGTCCTGTCATTTGACACTGCAAGCACGCATCACTGACATGATCAAACAACTTCTGACCAATCAGAGACGCCGCCCCGGCAAGTGCTGCAGAGTGAGAAGTGAAGAGACGGCGAGTAAAACACATTTCGAGTTGGGAGCCAGTAAGAGGAAAAAAACACGAAGAAACTCGTGCTTTACTTGAAGGTGGGTATGTTGAATACATTTGCAAAGCTTTGTTAGCATAAAAACCTCTCCTGCACAAGAGGAAAAATGCTGTCTGTCTAATTTTTGTGCTGACAAAAGTTTTAAAGCCTATATTAATTTAAGTTTTTGGCTATTTTAGGGAGCTATATTTTCGCCGTCTACTGAGATGTTTAGGCTACGTAACGGTCACAGCTCATGAGGATATTTTGCAGAGAAATGTAGATTAAAAAAAAACACGAATTAGCATGTTTTCTATGGTTTGTGCAAATAATGATATGCAGACAGACTAGATAGATATTGTAGTTTTCATTATTATTAGAGGTATTTTGTTGTTGTTTTTTCATGTTTTTGAGGTATTATGATTATTTTCATTGTGTAGTGTATAATTAAGACCAGAATAATAAACATTAAAGTCTCTAAATGATAGTAATTATTATTACTACATTGTTAGGTAGTAATAGCATTAAATGCATTTTAATCTTTTTGAAGCCAGTATTTTCATCATTTTTTTATGTAGTTTAAAATTGACACCAAACATACATAAAGTCTGCTTTATGATGGTTTTATTGTCTGGATTTCTTGTCATAACAGGGTCAATGCTAAAATGTGTGACTGAGGGAGATACAGATGAGGCATCAGCAGGCACAGAGGCAGCAACCAGCACTTTACCAGGACCCTCACCCAGCAGGTCTTCAGGTAAAGACACATCACACAGCAGTTGTACAGGTACAGACGCAGCTTCCTGAACATTACCAGCATTGTCAAAGTTATAAGTTGTTGTTAAGTTAAAAAGACATTTTGTAATGGACTTTTTATGTTGGTGCTCCATTAACTTTGCATGTTAGCCCGTTGGGGGCCTCCTTAACAAATGTTGCTTAGGGCCTCACCCTGGCCAGGGACAGCCCTGCACGTCAACATCAGTTTCAGCTTCTGCAGTTAGAAGTTCAGGCCAGAACAACTCCAGAACCTGATCCTCAGTTTTCAGACCCATCAAATGTGGAGGCTCCATTGACTACCATTCACTGTCCTTCAGCCCAAGCTGAGGCCTCTGCAGGTTGTTTTCACTCACACTATGAGCCCAGGTTGAATATATTGTTTTATAATGACGACATTGAACACTTCCTAGTAATTATGAAAGGGTAAAGTCTGCCATTCTTGCTAAATATGACATTAACCCTGAGACTTACAGGCAAAGATTCCGCTCCCTGGACGTCGACCCTGATGAGAGCCCCAAAGAGTTGTATGTGAGGCTCAAATGGATCCAGCCAAAAGGTAAAAGCATCCAAGTTTCAAAAGACAGATGTGTTTGATTATATGATGAATGTATTGAACAGTCTTTTACGCATGTGTTTATATTTTTGGTTTTATTCATGTTGTGATATTTATGGTTTGGTTTTATTGATTGTCGTTGTTGTGTTTTTATTAAAACTCTTGGTTTTCTGCATGTTTTTAGAATGAGTTCACTTTCTGCCTTGGTCTGAATAATGACAGATTACCTGCACCTGTGTAGCTTTGTTTGATTTGATGGACAGTGTTTCTACTAAATGAGGAGCCAGAACAGAGCAGTCTCCTTTCTCGTCCAGAAAAAAATAAACATGGTTAACAGTCAATACTTATTACAGTGGTAAATGGATCTTGCATGCATTAAATAAATAAATACATGTGTGCACATTTAAGTAACATATTTTCCTCTTTTTGATTTCAGGTTACCATTTATTTAGATGACGGCATTTGTGAGAACCCAGAAAGGTAGGATATGTTTTATTTTTGATGTGCTGCTCAATAACCATGAAAAATCAACCTCAGTGGGTGCTGGATCCAAAAAAAAAAGAATAGGTAAGGAAAGCAAAACAAGAAGCTCCCGTTTGAAGGATTTAATAAGTTATGTTTTGCTTTCCTTACCTGCTCAATAACTACTCAAGAATGTGATTAAAGTTTTAAAATAGTAAGCGGTCTTTGTTTTTCTGTTTTTTGTTTCTCAACAGATAGTCGAGGAGAGCCGATTTCTATGTCGTCGTCAGATGCTTCACAGAGGATTTGCACGAGAACAGGTACTTAACTTTATTTTGGATGCATTTCTCTATCTTCAATTTTTTTTTAAATATATGTTTATTATTTTGACTTGGTTGACTTCTCTTTCTCACAGACTTAGCAGACCTCTTCACAAACACATTTGACCAGTGGAGCAAGAAAAGACGGAGAGGATGGACTTTTCTAATAACTGGGGGGTTTGTTGACAGACTAGGGACACATATTAGAGTCAGAAAATTATGGTAACGTGTATTTTACAAAGTATGTGAAAAGCATTATTTTTGTTCTATTTAATTTAATACTGTATGAAAAAGATAAAAATAAAGTTTCAATAAATACTAAAATCTCTTCCCAGAATCACACGTTAATTTATTACAGTGTACAATAAGGCCGAGAGATAGACAGGCGGACAGTCAGTCAGACACTTACCTCTAAATCCAGCTCAAATGTGATGGCAAAACTTTTCAGCCTCTTGAAATGTGTTTGTAAAGAAGTCTGCACAGTCTGTATGTAAACATGCTGAGTGAGAAAGCATTGCTTGTCCTTATCAAAAATTGTTACTGTTTGTGATCAATTCTGACTATTGCGATGTTTGTTGTAAATCCTTTTATCGGGATAACGATGAAACTGCAGTTACTGTGGCATTCTATTACCTACCCTGACCTATGTTTTCATTTTGTTCTTTTTAAGGAGGATAATTATGGCTCTAAAGAGGTGGAGAATCTCAAGTCCCTGGTGTCCCCCCTCCGTCAGCTCCTGGACCTCCAAGAGAAACACAACTGCAGACTTTCACTTTCAGTCTTTGAGAAGGTTTGTCTTTTAAGAATAACACATTTTACAATATACAAGTGTATATAAGAGATTCAAACTAATACAAAATAAGGACTGAAGTATTGATTGAAAATTTGGAGTTATACATCGAAGGTTGTCTCTGTCTGTAGATGTCAGGAGTTTCATAGATATTAAAGTTTACATTGGGGTTTGGAAAGATGATGATTGATGATGTCAAGGGGAACTCCTGATGTGATACGATAGCTGATATGTGGCCCTAATAGCTAATCTGTGATAATTGATACTTTGCAAGGCTGTCATATATGTGTCACAATAAATGGATTAAATAAAAAATACAAAATGCTTCTTTGGAATATTCAATGTTTCGTCAACTGTTGCAATCCCCTTACCATTCAAAAGGTTTTTTAGGACTGTACGAAGTTTGTGTTCAAAAGCACATGCACACTTTTCCAACTGGGCATAATATCTAACCTCATACAGCAAATGGAGTGTTAAAAACAATAAAATGTCTTTATATTTGTATAAATATTTAAAAAGCAATTTTTTCATTTTTCCCTTGAAACCGGTAGTCGGAAAGATGGAAAGGACAGCAAAACAAGATCTGCACACGAAGAAGCTCCCGTTTGAAGGATTTATTATGTTATGTTTTGCTTCCTTGCCCTATTTAATACTATATAAAACAGGAGAAAATGATCAAAATAAAGTTTCAATAAATAAAAATCCTAAAATGTCTCTTCCCAGAATCACACATTAATCCATATTTTATTAGTGTACAATAAGGCTGAGAGACAAGCGGACAGTCAACTCTAAATCCAGCTCAAATGTAAAGGCAAGACTTTCAGGCTCTTGAAATGTGTTTGTAAAGAAGTCTGCACAGTCTGTATGTAAACATGCTGAGTGAGAACGCAATGCTTGTCCTTTTCAAAAATTGTTACTGTTTGTGATCAATTCTGACTATTGCGATGTTTGTTGCAAATCCTTTTATTGGAATAACGATGAAACTGCAGTTACTGTGGCATTCTATTACCTACCCTGACCTATGTTTTCATTTTGTTCTTTTTAAGGAGGTATGAGGGAGATTTCTTCTGTCGTCGTCAGATGCTTCAGAGAGACTTTGCATGAGAACAGGTACTTAACTTTATTTGGATGCATTTATTTCTTCCATTTTTTTTAAATATATTTACTTTGCAAGGCTATCATACATGTCACAATAAACGGATTAAATGAAAAATACAAAATGCTTCTATTATTTTCAGTGTTTTGTCAACGGTTGCAATCCCACTACCATTCAAGAGGTAGGCCAACTTTAGGACATTTTATTTTACTTGTTTCTTTTTAACAGTTAAGATGTTATGCCCATTTGGAAGTGTAGTCACTTGTGAACACACACTTTTCCAACTGGGCATACTATCTAAACTGTTAAGAAGAAACAAGTAAAATGTCTTTATAATTGTATATAATATTTTAAAATAATTTTTTCATTTTTCCCCTTTAAACCGGTAGTCGGAAAGAGGGAAAGAGGGAAAGAGGGAAAGAGGGAAAGAGGGAAAGAGGGAAAGAGGGAAAGAGGGAAAGAGGGAAAGAGGGAAAGAGGGAAAGAGGGAAAGAGGGAAAGAGGGAAAGAGGGAAAGAGGGAAAGAGGGAAAGAGGGAAAGAGGGAAAGAGGGAAAGAGGGAAAGAGGGAAAGAGGGAAAGAGGGAAAGAGGGAAGATCCGGGTGGAGACTGGGAGTCAGTTCGGGTTCGCGGGAGATCGCGCGACCTCTCGCTCCCCGCCCGCTCTCCTCCGGGTGGAGACTGGGAGTCAGTTCGGGTTCGCGGGAGATCGCGCGACCTCTCGCTCCCCGCCCGCTCTCCTCCGGGTGGAGACTGGGAGTCAGTTCGGGTTCGCGGGAGATCGCGCGACCTCTCGCTCCCCGCCCGCTCTCCTCCGGGTGGAGACTGGGAGTCAGTTCGGGTTCGCGGGAGATCGCGCGACCTCTCGCTCCCCGCCCGCTCTCCTCCGGGTGGAGACTGGGAGTCAGTTCGGGTTCGCGGGAGATCGCGCGACCTCTCGCTCCCCGCCCGCTCTCCTCCGGGTGGAGACTGGGAGTCAGTTCGGGTTCGCGGGAGATCGCGCGACCTCTCGCTCCCCGCCCGCTCTCCTCCGGGTGGAGACTGGGAGTCAGTTCGGGTTCGCGGGAGATCGCGCGACCTCTCGCTCCCCGCCCGCTCTCCTCCGGGTGGAGACTGGGAGTCAGTTCGGGTTCGCGGGAGATCGCGCGACCTCTCGCTCCCCGCCCGCTCTCCTCCGGGTGGAGACTGGGAGTCAGTTCGGGTTCGCGGGAGATCGCGCGACCTCTCGCTCCCCGCCCGCTCTCCTCCGGGTGGAGACTGGGAGTCAGTTCGGGTTCGCGGGAGATCGCGCGACCTCTCGCTCCCCGCCCGCTCTCCTCCGGGTGGAGACTGGGAGTCAGTTCGGGTTCGCGGGAGATCGCGCGACCTCTCGCTCCCCGCCCGCTCTCCTCCGGGTGGAGACTGGGAGTCAGTTCGGGTTCGCGGGAGATCGCGCGACCTCTCGCTCCCCGCCCGCTCTCCTCCGGGTGGAGACTGGGAGTCAGTTCGGGTTCGCGGGAGATCGCGCGACCTCTCGCTCCCCGCCCGCTCTCCTCCGGGTGGAGACTGGGAGTCAGTTCGGGTTCGCGGGAGATCGCGCGACCTCTCGCTCCCCGCCCGCTCTCCTCCGGGTGGAGACTGGGAGTCAGTTCGGGTTCGCGGGAGATCGCGCGACCTCTCGCTCCCCGCCCGCTCTCCTCCGGGTGGAGACTGGGAGTCAGTTCGGGTTCGCGGGAGATCGCGCGACCTCTCGCTCCCCGCCCGCTCTCCTCCGGGTGGAGACTGGGAGTCAGTTCGGGTTCGCGGGAGATCGCGCGACCTCTCGCTCCCCGCCCGCTCTCCTCCGGGTGGAGACTGGGAGTCAGTTCGGGTTCGCGGGAGATCGCGCGACCTCTCGCTCCCCGCCCGCTCTCCTCCGGGTGGAGACTGGGAGTCAGTTCGGGTTCGCGGGAGATCGCGCGACCTCTCGCTCCCCGCCCGCTCTCCTCCGGGTGGAGACTGGGAGTCAGTTCGGGTTCGCGGGAGATCGCGCGACCTCTCGCTCCCCGCCCGCTCTCCTCCGGGTGGAGACTGGGAGTCAGTTCGGGTTCGCGGGAGATCGCGCGACCTCTCGCTCCCCGCCCGCTCTCCTCCGGGTGGAGACTGGGAGTCAGTTCGGGTTCGCGGGAGATCGCGCGACCTCTCGCTCCCCGCCCGCTCTCCTCCGGGTGGAGACTGGGAGTCAGTTCGGGTTCGCGGGAGATCGCGCGACCTCTCGCTCCCCGCCCGCTCTCCTCCGGGTGGAGACTGGGAGTCAGTTCGGGTTCGCGGGAGATCGCGCGACCTCTCGCTCCCCGCCCGCTCTCCTCCGGGTGGAGACTGGGAGTCAGTTCGGGTTCGCGGGAGATCGCGCGACCTCTCGCTCCCCGCCCGCTCTCCTCCGGGTGGAGACTGGGAGTCAGTTCGGGTTCGCGGGAGATCGCGCGACCTCTCGCTCCCCGCCCGCTCTCCTCCGGGTGGAGACTGGGAGTCAGTTCGGGTTCGCGGGAGATCGCGCGACCTCTCGCTCCCCGCCCGCTCTCCTCCGGGTGGAGACTGGGAGTCAGTTCGGGTTCGCGGGAGATCGCGCGACCTCTCGCTCCCCGCCCGCTCTCCTCCGGGTGGAGACTGGGAGTCAGTTCGGGTTCGCGGGAGATCGCGCGACCTCTCGCTCCCCGCCCGCTCTCCTCCGGGTGGAGACTGGGAGTCAGTTCGGGTTCGCGGGAGATCGCGCGACCTCTCGCTCCCCGCCCGCTCTCCTCCGGGTGGAGACTGGGAGTCAGTTCGGGTTCGCGGGAGATCGCGCGACCTCTCGCTCCCCGCCCGCTCTCCTCCGGGTGGAGACTGGGAGTCAGTTCGGGTTCGCGGGAGATCGCGCGACCTCTCGCTCCCCGCCCGCTCTCCTCCGGGTGGAGACTGGGAGTCAGTTCGGGTTCGCGGGAGATCGCGCGACCTCTCGCTCCCCGCCCGCTCTCCTCCGGGTGGAGACTGGGAGTCAGTTCGGGTTCGCGGGAGATCGCGCGACCTCTCGCTCCCCGCCCGCTCTCCTCCGGGTGGAGACTGGGAGTCAGTTCGGGTTCGCGGGAGATCGCGCGACCTCTCGCTCCCCGCCCGCTCTCCTCCGGGTGGAGACTGGGAGTCAGTTCGGGTTCGCGGGAGATCGCGCGACCTCTCGCTCCCCGCCCGCTCTCCTCCGGGTGGAGACTGGGAGTCAGTTCGGGTTCGCGGGAGATCGCCGACAAAATCAGAGTGGGATATAGGAGTAAAAGAAATAAATAAGAAAAAAAAAAAAAACATATATACAAAATATATATATATAAAAAATATATATTTAAAAATATATATAATATATAAAAAAACATAAATAAAGCAGTCTGTGCTGTTTCCAGCGGCCCGTTTCAGAAAGAAGGCTAAGCAAACTCAGTCTAAGCCTGAGCACTGATTTGATTTATCCTCAGGTGGGAAACTCTGAGTTTTCGGTTCCAGAACAGCTGATTTGAGTTTGTTAAATCATCTCTGAGTAGGTTCACTCGGTGTTCAGCGCGTGCACCAGGACGATAAAAAGCCAACATTAATGGAGCCCTGATACTATGATTCACCATGGCATGATCGTATCTGATCAGTTGAGACCGCTCCTGGTGTCTATTAAAAGAATAAGTGCTACTCGCTCGCCATTTGCCCATATCAACGGCATTCCGTGCATCATCGCGACACGTGAATGGTTTCTGAAGTGTGGCCTTTTACTCCAAAATATCAACAGCTAAGCAGTAGGGTCCTACATGCTTGAGGTGCTCCAAGTCCTGGACTGGAGTACTACACAATTCTGGCTGCACAACAAAGAAAATTATGTGCATGTAAACGTAGTCAATGTTGATTTTCCGTCTGAATCATCATTTTGGTTCACATTGAAATCTCAACGCAAAATAAACATTGAATAAATATTAAAATATCGATGATAACCTACGTTAACGTAGTGTTGATGACAGTGATGTTTAAACAACATTGATCTATAGTTGTTATGACTATTTTGATTTAGCATCGCCTCACAGATGTTGAAAAGACGTTGGGACGTTCAGCGCAGCTTGTTGCATTATCCAACTTCCACAACGAAATTTGAACCAAGGAAGTCGACCCTCTACGCAGGCCGTTGAAGCTGTTTTCATATAGGCTGCACTCCCAGCACTGGAGAGCAGCCCTCCTCTCCTGGCAGCCCTGCAGCATCCCCTCCCCCACCTTCAGAAGGCTTCAAGAGAGCTGGGCCATAAAGGCCCTGACACACCAAGGAGATTGTAGGCCATCTGTCCTAGTTGGAACGTATAACGTTATAATACGAGTGGTGACCGACAGCGGTGAGAAAATGGTCTTCTCGTATCATAACAACGGTCTACCACTGCCTGCTGTGAATTTCCTCTCACGCATGCGCAGACCGTACATGGTGGTTGGCCGTCGGCTGCAGTCTTTGTGGTGTGTTCAAGTGCAACTTTTTGGCCAAGACAAAGGCAAATTGAGGCAACGCAACAGTCGGCCTTCGTCACCACCAGTTCTTAGCCGTCTGCTTGGTGTGTCAGGGCCTTAGGAAGAACGTGGGCATGTGGGGCAGGGGGGCCTTTAAGAGACAGCAGCAAAAAAAACATCATTTCAGGCTGAGGCTGAAATGAGTTTTTTTTCTAACGCCAGTATAAGATAAATAAGGTGGGTGTTCTTTAACTGCAAATCCTGCAGAGCTACTCTCTAGGTGAAAATGAGGACAATATGGGATCTTTAAAGTTGTGATAATAACAAGTAAAACAAATCATTTTGGCTACCATGGACTACTTATTTCAGGCGCTGGAATGGAATTTCAGTCCAGTATGACATCCCATGAGGTTGATAAATTGTTATCCAAATGCTGTTGTAAAATGTTTCTCTAAACTTTCTTAGAATGACTTTGCATACCCCAGGGAGAAAAGAAACTTTTTCAGCTGTTTGAATTCAACAGTGTTTTCTCCTCTTATTAACCTGGTCTAAGGATCGTTTCCCTCTGAACCTCAGAGCTGCGGGTGCTGATGAGCTGGAGCTCCCCCGCTGGGAGTGTAATTACAACGTTCTAACATTTCTAACCTCTTGTGTTTGAGTTATGAGCTGGAATTTACACAATCTATCATTTTTCATACCTGGAGAGGGCCGTGCTTTGACTTCATTTGATATCACAGAGTCTTTTCATCTCAGCTGATTTTAGGAGTATTAGTTATCCTCTAGCTCTCTTTTCTGAGAGGATAATGTCACTGGCATATGCTTGGATTAATCTGATTTGCATTTCAGACCACACTACTTTCCTCCAATAAAGGAAACATACAGATATAGAGCGTACTTCTAACTCGAGGTGTATTCACAGCAGATCAAAAGAGACATGCTATACATGCAAGCCATTCTTTCCTCTGAAGATAAGTCACTATACTATCCCACAAGCCCGTGTAGACCCCACCCACCCCGCTCTTCTTTTATTAGATACAGAGACAGTGATCACGTCACACATCAACATTAAAGGCTAAAACAGAATCAACTTAAAAGCTGAAAGTTGTCATAATTCCTACTTTTTCAAAGGGATTTGAAATTCTCACCTCCAAGTGACTCAACGGTTCTAAAGAAAGATTCAGCATTTAAATATAACGTTGTTACGTCCTGAGGGTTTTATTTTGAGTATATCTGATTATTCTGAAAGTAAAAACAGGCGTAGACAGAGTGCATAATCAACACTGTCAGAAAAGGCTCGGCTTTGTCTCACAAAGCAGGAAGGTTGCACTTCACATCTCTAGAACTTTATAATGAAAGAGTTGTAAATGTTGTAAAATGAAAGAGAAATAATGTCATAAGATGCAAAACAAAAGTTGTGATTTGTCCACTTGCCTTCACTTACTCACATGTAACTGTTCTCTATGTAGAGTTCATCTGTGGCGCTCTGTTTGACAAGTTGGTTTTGATGGTACATGTCCCTAATGTAAGTTTGAAACAGTGTTGCCAGATGGAAAATACAACATCGTACTGCAGTTTTAAAATGATCGTATTTTACTTAAAACTATCGTACATAAAAAAAACGAGAAGGGTCCTAAATACCACACTGAATGGCAAAACTCTGCCCTGCACATTAAAGTAAATAAAAACGAACAAACAACAGAACAAACTAGTGTAAAGTGTAAATTGTTTGCAAACTGCTCTGTCTCCAGCTGCTGTGTAGCTAAGCTAGTAGCATCTTAAGTTGTTGTGACGTGCATTTTTCTTCAGTCTGTCTGGAATAACGACGTACCACAGGCATGAGCAGGGCATCAGGTGATGATCTGATTGGCAGTAAGAGCCCGGCAGCAGAGCCGCAGGCGTGCCGGTTAGTTGGTGCTTATGAGATCACTAATAATCAACAAATAAGACTAAATGAAAAAGCATTGCCAAAATACAAATTCATTGACGTCAGCTAGAAATGGTGTTTAACATTTAGTTTCCATTGGGTGAAAATCTTTAGAAATAGAATTTTAAAAAGGTCAACAGCCAGGCTGCAGTCATCGTTTATGAGCTCAATATCCATGAAAAAGAACAAAAACCAAGATATGATGGTTATCAGAATTGAAATGCAGATGACCTCGAATGCCTCCCTGCCAGCCACCGCAGCACTAAAACCACAGGATGCTGTTATTCATACTAAAGCAAGTGTGCCACATGCAGCCAGTAACCGCTGTAGGTCCCGACAGATTTTTCAGAAAGGTTCAGGAATGTTTGAGTGAAACCACAATACAGACATTTGTGCTATTTGAAGGAACCGGAGAAGGATGGAAATGTTTTTGTCTTCCAGTTTTTGACCTGGATTATTTTCCTGTTTCAAAGAAAATAGTCAAGTGGAAACCCTCAATTGTATTTGGCACTTAAATTAGTCTGATTTACACACATCTAAGGTGGGAAATGTTTATGTTTGGCTTCTCAAATTGTGGCTGGAGTGTCACCCTCAAGGACTTTTTTTTTTAATATATATATATATGTAAGTAAACAGAAGAAAAGGTCAAATCGGTTTGACTAGAGTTGCATTTTTCACCAAAGTTGAGTAGCAAGTTTTATTCCTGCATTCTGAGGTATAGAAACCAAGGAATTCATTCAAACTTCCTCCGTCCATCCATCCATCCATCCATCCACTGAGCCATGAGAGTCTTCTTCATTATCTGTTGAATGCTAGCTTCATTTGCCTGCTCAGCTCGGCCTTGTTTGAGGGGATTTGAGGAGCGAGATTGCTAATCCCAATTTTGAACATGAATCAGCGTCCAGGGGGAAGGCCTCCTGGATTCTCAGCCTCTTTCATATGATAATGGTCCAATCAGTATGGCCGGAGTGATGAAAATGCCAGCCGGCTTATCTCAGTGGGACAGCTTGGCGATGTGGAAGGAGGCCTGTCATGAAGGAAAACAAGAACCTGTTTTGAAGGAGGCTGCAGCTCTTATTCCTGCTATAGCTAGTTATAGCAGTATCCATGCCCTGCTTCGCATGTGTGTGCACATTTTTGTGTGTGCGTTTTTGAGGTTAATCGGATGTAAACCATGCACCGGTATGGGTTTGCATGTTTATATTTGCATTTGCATGAATGCACATTAGGGTTTGCAGGTTGCGTTCATGTGTATGGATTAGCAGTGTTTATGCACGAATATGTCCTTTGCTCAGCTGATGATGTATCCCTTCCAACTGGGACAGGTGTGTTTTTGCCTCATAAAACAGCAGGCATCATGCTCACATTTCTGAAACTGATAGCTGCTGAGAAGGAGATAACCTGATCCTTTTATGACAGTGAGAGCTGAGGAAGTGAATACACACATACATTTGGAAAAGATGCATTTGCTTAGGACTGACACGATTTGTGTTCCATACTCAAACGTGGGACACTGAGAATAAAAACCTTGTTTCTATTAAGTAGTTTCTTGTTATCTGTACTTTGCTTGAGTTATTTTTCCTGAAAACCACCTACATTTAAACACAGATATCCATCCTTTATTATCCATTATTATTTCACCCTAAATGTAAGGACAGTACATGGAAAAGACAATTTCTTTGAATAATCATCACTGCGAGTATCAAAAATGACAGTCATAACATGACAAGAAAAATGGTGTAAAGACGCCTTAAGTCGTAACAGAAATAATGTAAACTCGACGAGGCGTCTGGTGATTACGACATCTGCAACCAAAGGTGAGAACTTTAGTGGCATGGATAGAAGTTAACGAGCCAACATCGTAGAAAACGTTGCAGCACATTAGTCCATCTTTGTAAATTAGCGTACGAATTTCATTTAAATAGTCTCTCCAAGATGATGTCAGGTCCCTGGTAGAGATCGACCGGTAGAAAGAGTTTTTTTTACGTTTATGCGTGAGAACATTTCAGAAGTTGAATCAGACGGTTTATCAAAACTATCAAACTTCCACTTGAGTAAACATGTACATATTTAGGTGACCTCTGTTCCATACTTGAATTTTAGTTATTGACATTTTCATTGTGGATTATATTCTGACCTGACATTGTATTCACATGAAGATGTCTTTTCCAAAAGCGTCACATCCTCCTGTGATGATCTAAAGTTGAACTGAATACATGATATGAGTGAACTTTATGTAATGTGTGTCACTGCCAATGCCAATCTTATGGATATGACAACAGGTGCCTGCAGTCATCGTCGGGGGGTGAAAGGGCTCAGTCACATTGCAGATATATATTATGGGAGGTATTACGGTATTTGGCATGAATGAAACGTGTTAACTGTCAGTAAGGTGGAGGTTCTTGCCAGCTGGGGGAAGAGCAGAGGATGGGAAACTTGCTGTGTGTCCACCACTGTACATGAGCGCTCCAGTTACAGTGAGGGCATTATGCCAGATTGTGGGGCTAAGCAGGGGGCACTGCCTGTCTGTGTTCCTGCTGGTACTTGGAGAGGGCTCAGGCTGGACTGGACACACAGCTGTTCCTGGCTGCTCTGCACCAGACACTTAGGCGTCCAATAAAACTGCTGGAGTTTGTTTTTGTTTCTTTGGTAATATTTGTTTTGCTGGAGGAGGGCGTATTCCTGTTTTGGTTTTCCATCAACTTCCATGTCCAATTAGGAATATCTACTTGTAAGATAAATTAATATGGAGTGTTGAGAAGTGGTGAACTACATGTAACTAAAGGCAACCTTGATTGAATTACAGAATCTTTCCAGTGGTTCAACTACAAACACGTTTTGTTTTTTGGCGAATCTGGGTATAGCCAATTATAGCCAACTACTGAATGTCAAAATGATAACACCATTTTTTTAATCATTTACTGTTTTTGGTGTAGATACCACATCCAAATGTATCAAGAACAAAAAAAGCGATACGTGCGTACGAATGGGAATGGCCCCTCTCATTGCCCATTTCCCACTCGTGTCATGAGGGATTGTCTTTTGTGATGTGGTGACTAGAGCTAGTAACTTGCCCAAAGTCTCCCCAGGGCTGCAGCTCTGTAATGAGAGGTCATTACCACCAGAGAGTACACTGCTCAGGAGATAAAGGAGGTCCAGCCTGCAGGCAACCAGCTCTGTTCACTGCCACTATCCAGGAATAGCCGTATGACGCTCGTATCTCCAAATTAAATACTCTTCCTCTTTCCTTTCTCTCACTACCCATTACCTCAACTGTTCCTGGCCAGTCTGTATTTCCCCCCTTCCTGTTTCTTTCATTTTCAGTCAAGTATTTTGCTTAAATTGCTCTTTCTTCCTCTCTTATTTACTACATTCACACAGCGGCCATTTTCCTCTGACATCATGCTCAAAATCTCAAATACTGTTATTATGTTGCTCTATGTATTCTAGGTTTTAATTAGGCTGAGTGAAATGTGTTTGTTGGGTTCTTTTGCTGTTGGGTTCTTGTGTGATCTGGGTTCTTGTAATGGGTTCTTGGTGTAATGGTTGGGTCATATATGTTGGTTGAGTATTTTGTTGTATGGATTATTTTTGCTGTTGGGTTCTCGTGTTGTCTTCGTCACTCTGTTGTTTGCGTTCTTGTGCCTTTTTCTAATGTATCTTTTTGTTTCAGGAGTTGATCAATCTGACATTTACAGGAATTAGAACCTGGAAAACAGCAGGGACATTGTAACCTTTCAGCCTTCTCCCCTAATCATGATGTTAAAGGAAAATGGCTGCTTTGTGAATATGGTCAATGCCTCAAGACTGGCAGGGCCCAGTTGGGATTGTGCTCGTCAGTGGTGGCAGTGAGACAGGATAACAAGCGGGCAGAGGAGCATGGTGATTATGAGCCATCCCGCCTCTCAGGGAAAAAAAAGCTCTCTCCATCAGAGGATAGGAATGGCATGTACAGTGTGCCAGCCGAGCTCCATCCCATGAGCTCATATGCTAAAAGAGTAAACACGGAGTAGATGGACACCATATCCGTAGACGAGCGCATGTGTGGTGTTTGTGACCTTTGGGCCTGTTCGGGTTACATTATGTGTGAAATTTTAAAGTGACATCATGTACATAATCATTAGCACAAGGTTGCAACTTAATACGGATATAAAATGGAAATGCAAATTGTCAGAACGTGTTCCTAGTGACTCCTTAAAGGTGATCATCCTTATAAACCCAAGTCTCAAAACTGAAAAGGTTAAGAGAGCACTTGGAGTCTTCGTTCCCTGTATCATGTGTTTTACTTTGCCTTTTATTTTCAGCATCTTCTTTAATTTTTCTTCTTTTATAGGCTGAGAGAGAAGAGGATCTGCCACTGCTGACTTTCATTTGCCATTTTTGATTCAATTTACTTATACTACCAGCTGACTTATATACTACCGACCAATGACAGCTATTCTGGAGAAGTTTCATTGAGGAACTTTACAAAGTGCATTAGAAGGAGGTGAGCTGTTTGCACGTATGAAGTGAGCTGAAGTCAAGCAAGAGCAGGAGATGGACATTATTCCAGATCATCTATACTGAGATGAATTGGTGTGATTCTGCTCCATATTGGGAAACATCTGGCTAATGAATGCTCACAGGGTCCATATGATGATTTGAGCCTGTTTGCCCTCATCTGGTCCTAAGTGAACATGAACTGCTGCCTCACTGCCTCCTCATTACGCTGGATTTAAATGAATAGCATCAGCTGACATCTGACATCATCGGAAAAGGCAGGTGTCCCTCTGGCACGACTCTGCACATTGTCTGTGTGACAGAAAGAGGTCCGCGGTGTTAATCTGTCACCCTGCCATGCCTGTCCACATCCAGCTAACGGTTCATCCATCACATGTGTCCACGATTTTCACCTTACAGTGCCAGTAAGCTGCCCGAATGAGACTCAGGCCACCCGTTGTCTTCATGATCATCCCCTTATTTGGCATATGTGCCACCTATCCGCACCCTGCCACTGACCAGCTAGAGGTACAGAAACCAAACTTCCCTACATCTGCACTCATCCAAAACGCTGAGCCCAAAGGCCCTCCCACTGTGGGACAACCGGAGCTCACCAAGCCGGGGGAGTAAGGCCACATAAAAACCCTTACAGCCTCCCATAAACTCCACCCCAAACATGACATAGTGACAACTTGACGGTCAGCTCATCAATCATTGATTAGCTCACATTTTTATTTGTCAGGTCGAAACAAAAACATTCAAACACTTTGCTCCACTGCACCTCCAAACTTCCCTTTCTTCCGCTCCTATTAAAGGTCAATTCTCCGTGGTGCTGCCCAGTATCACCGCTCTGCAGATGCACAACTTGCAGAAGAAAGAAAAACTTTCCAACCTCCGAGAGCGGAAAGCAGGTGTGAAAACAAGCCCACGACGAAGCGGAGTGACAAAAAAAAAAAGAAAAGCAGGAGTAGGAGGATGAAGAGGTGAGGTATGCTATGCTCCAGTTAAGGCTGTTGGGTTTAGTCTGTGGCTCCTTCATGTGGTAGAAGCACATTAATCATCCCTGCTCTCTGACAGGACCTCTGCAACACACACACTTACACCCACGCACACATGCTAGCATGCATGAGCAACCACCACGTCCGTGCCCCCGCCCCTGCTGCCACATAAACACAGGAGCAAGCCCTGATTTCCACCAAACATGCCCAACAATCATGATCTCCCCCCCACATGTCCATCCCTTCAAACTATCAAGTCATCCATCTTACACGCCTGTCTATCTCTCCATCTTCCTGCTTTGATAAACACAAGCGACTTATCACGATACACCGTCAAATCTGCCTTTTTTTCCCTCTCTCTCTCTCTCTCTCTCTCTCTCTCTCTCTCTCTCTCTCTCTCTCTCTCTCTCTCTCTCTCTCTCCACTTGGCAGCAGCTGAAAGAGAACACAATCTCTACATCACAATCAAGACAATAAACTGAGGCTGAAATGCTGCATAAACTGTGAAATGACGTCAAAACCAGAGCAAAGTGAGAAACAAAGAACCGGATTTTCTCAGTAAACGGAGAACTGTTTCTCAAAGAGGCTTAAAATCGAAAACCTGAAAAACTTCCTGACCGGGGATGAAAGACGGTTTTATTGATAATTCATCATCTGTTGCGTCAGCCTGAGCGCAGACCCCGTTTTTAACTTTGCATGCAACAGTCAACTGTTTAATATTAAACAGATCCTCAAATACATACAATTTGAGTACATCTTTCATAAATGACATTTGTACAACCCAAAGTCATGATGAATGACTATTTGTAGGCACTTGGCAGTATGTAGAGATTTGTAAACTTCAAAAACTCTACAACAAAGTGACCGCCATTAAAAACATTCCATATAAATGTCCTTTAATGTGACATGAATTAAACAGGCCTGGAAGTAAATATCTACACGTTCTGTGAGTCTACATGTCTGGATTTAAGAGAAATATTTATATGTCATTCTCATGTTTCTCCTTTTAACCATCTTGCACTTGTTTTCTTGAAATATTCTCCCTTTATGAAACCCATATATCATTTTCAACACCGTTTCAGTAAACCAGAGAGTCAGAGAACAGAGAGCATGTGAACATGTCATAGCTGAAGCCACCACTAGGGGCTATCTACTCCACAGGTTTCTCCCCTTGTAAGCAGAAAGTACCCACAGCCACCTCTTCTTATGACAAAGGATGAGAGGCTGAGTGAGTGACACAAAGGGCTAATAGCAGCTGTATGCATTTCTCTAATGGATCCATCAAAGCATAGACTGAATGAAGGAGAAAAATAAGGAACATAAAAAACAAAGAGGTATTCTTAATCTGAAGCAGAGCTGTTAAAGTTGTTCATATTAATCCAGCATGTGCAATCTGCCTTCTTCTCATTTCTGAGTGAAAATAAGGAATGTGTGTTTTCTTCTGTTTCAAAAAGACGATGATCACTCTGCAAAATCATCGCCCAAGATGAGAAGGCCCAAATTATATCCTTGAAGTTTTTCCGCAACTGCTTTAAAAATTTTGAGACAAGTAAATATGCGCTGTATGTGCTTTAACCCTTTTGGAAAACAAAGTACGCAGAACGGGTGGTTAAAATAAATCAAAGTGGTGTGAGATACGCCCCAGTTAAGGCGCTGAATGTAAAAAAAAAAAGATGATAGAGATACAAATGAGAAGATGAGTGGTTTCCTCTGTCATCCTGTCAGCGAAGAACAGTAAGGGGAGGAATGTAAAGAAACACTGCTGCAGGAGTACTGCTTTAGTAGAGAGATGAATGTATGCAAATATAGGGGCAGAGAGAAGCTGAAGGGAAGATTACGTTGCATGGAGATAACAGGAATGAGTAGATTAGAGCAGACAGTATAAAGAGAGGAGTAGGTAAGAAAGAAGAGCGTCATTGAAGGGAGTCTTAAAACAAAAACAAAAAAGCTGAAGGCAAAAAAACGGTGTCGTGCCAAAAATAGAAGAAACTAAGAAAGTCTGCATTTAAAAGAAATAAATGATACAGAGTAAGACCATCAATTAAAACTTGTTCAAGCTTGAAACATTGAAAGAAACTCTGAACTCGGTCTCTATTTATCTTATATTCTGTGGTTCATGTCATTCCCCACTCTCTCTCTCCCCAATTTCTGACTGTATCCACTATCCTATCTCTAAATAAAAAGCCCAAAAATACCCTTTCAAAGCAAACAAAAATGAAGCACCTGGGACTAGAAATTTTGGTGAAAATGTGCCTTTTGCTCGCATCGATTTCAAAAGTATCTGCTATATATTTTTGGCCACTATTGTCGAGCTTTAGTTTGCTTATCAGGGTGTCCCTTTTCTCGCACGTCGATTATTTCTTATTTGATCGTATTTATGTTTCAAACTTCTATGCAGATGAAATAAAATGAACTGGGATGAAGAGAGAAAAATACACACAAACATATTTGACTGATTCTTCGTGCCATCCGACCCTTCAAAGGGATTTCATCTTTTTCCGAGGGGAGCCCTGAAGGGATGTCAGTGCTAATTGTTTCCAAATTAACCAAATCAAAGAAGTTACATCATCTTATAGGGCTCTTAAATGAGGACAGATCAAATATGAAAGTGAGGAGATTAAACCATCACAAGCACCCTGAGGGGTCACCGCATCCGTGACTTCTGGAAATGATCAGTCTAAGAATAACCAGATGTTTTGATGTTAATATGTGGTAAATCGATTTACTGGCTGGAAAAAAAGCAAGACATTTTTGATATACATCTCGGGGTGAAAGGACTTCAACGGTCAGAACCGAATCAAAGGATGATGTGGGGGGGTAATTAGGATGTAGTTTATAAGCAGATATCATCACCAGCATCCCTGCTGCAGGGACTCGCTGGTGTATTACTGTGAAAAATGACAACGCTGACATGGTTATTAATGTAATATGTAATCAGGGCCTAAAATAGCTCTGGCTTTGACTCTGTTTTCATAAATATGATTATTACTGTGACAACAGAGAGGGAGAGAGAGAGAGAAACTAGCTTGGCTTAAAAGCAATCTCTCTTTTTGTCAGTGTTATTACATGTTCAAAAGTCACCATCAAACTGGATTAGGGGAATAGGATTGCAATGCTTGCCTTTGATCTGCCAGATTACAGTAAATCTGCCACGGCACAGAATGAAAAGTTAGCAAGAGAGAAACAGAGATGGGGAGGAGGGAGGAGTCTGCAGGGGCCCCGGTATCCATGCCGTCTCCCGGATAAACTGAATTCTTCCCCCGTCGCCTCGCGCTTCCAGGAGATTTGGTGCGGCTGTGATGTCTGAGTCCGAGGAGGCACAATCGGGACAGTTGCTAATATGTCAGGAAGGAAAGGGAGGCAGGAAAAGAGGGAAATAAAAGGAGAAAGTTGACCTTCATTAATGATATCTCTGTTTATTTCACCCCTCTTTCAGATCCATTCATGTAAATTGAAAGAGATCAAATGTTTTCACAAGATAAAAGCCGCATTTCGTACGACAGTCAACTAAACAGCACTCTGGCAGCATTCTCCTGAAACACTTTAATCTACGATATTTGATGTGGGTGGGTGCTACCATTTCTTGCTCATATATTAGATCTCCAGACTGCGTCAGAGTGCGGTAAGATAAGAGATGTTGTCTGTTCATCTGTACGGATGAACAAGG